>PVJD01004150.1:0-143988 GCA_004026545.1 Mormoops blainvillei | reverse complement strand
CTCCCTCCCTTCCTTCCTTCCTTCCTTCCTTCCTTCCTTCCTACCTCAGCTACATAGCAATTGTCTGGGTGAAGGAATGGCACTATTTAAAACTCTTTCACCCTGAAGAGTCTCCTGGTTACGAAAGAAAATAGATTTCTAGTCTTGAAAAATCAAATGGCCCTATTCAACGTCAGTCTTATGACTTAACCCCCACACAATTTAAAATTTTATTAAATTGGGCTCTTACCTGTTTCAGAGTAAAGCCTACAGGCTCCCATATCTAGGACTGTCCTAAGCGTGGGGGCTTTTCTAACTTATAGAAGTACCTTTTTATATTGTTTAGCAGAAGAAGCAACTTTTAACTTTTTGATGCCTAGGTTTCCTTTATTCTTTTAAGGGGGTTAAATTGACCCATCTCTTTTTAATTTGACCTGCTGTTTAGACATTTCTGGGAACCTAATTTACTTAAAGCAATAAGTCAGATATTTTTTCTGACTTCCCCCTTTTATTCTTCCATAGGCGAGAACTGTAGGGTATGCAGATTATTGAGAGAGGACAAAAAAAATATCTGAAAATGTGGCTTTCTTAAAAGGCACCAGTAGCATTAGTGTCATGTCTGAAGCACCCATTTGTGTCAACTGTACAGACCTTTCAATGGAAAATTGTGCTGTGCTACCCTTTAAAGTATGAAATGCTAATTTGGGATTTACAGTTTTTGAACTGGAGGGCTGCATTTTGCATGGGATTTTGTTTAATTTCCTAGTGAAAAAAGGCATTTGAAACACAACTGCCTACAGCCAACTGTCAACAAAAATCAACTGTAATAGCACAGAGCCTGTCACTGAGGTATGTGGTGATGTGGTAATCTTCTCAATTTAGCTGGATATTTCTTCTTCACACAAAATAGCTGAAAGTCTTGCTAGGCATTTACGAATATCGGGAGGTATTATTAGGCGGATAATGGGGCCAGATTAAGGAAGTGTACACTGGTTCAAAGTGTCAGTTAAGGAGACACAAAGTGAGATGATGCGTTGCCCTTGATATACAGGACTGTGGTATTTCAGGTTTGCTAAAGATTTGGACGATATGGGCTGAGTTCCGTCTGCCATGAAAGTGCTTTCTACGGAGGGGGGCGGCGGGAAATAAAGTCGTGCTATTTTTCTCCCACAGAAATCTGTTTTTGTTTATCAAGAGGGTGAAATTAAGAATCTCTGAAAATAGAAGTGAGGAGGGGTGGAGTAGGGAAATCTCCTGAGGGGGGACTGGTCAGCATTCTCCCTGCCCTGACACAGAGAGCCCGTGGTTGAAGGCTGGCATCTTTTCTCTCTCTCAGTCATGACTACCTAAGAGCTGGGAGAAGAGAACTCTTTTGGAGTTGCTGTGTTCTAGTAGTGGGGCCCCTCCTCAGTCTGAATTCTAAAGAGCAACTGGGAAATAAATGCAAGGCAAAAACTAAAGCTGCATATAACCTATTCTTTGGCAAGGCACGAAGTTGGCACTTATTATTAGCTGTCATCAAAACATGGCATTATTGAAGCTTCTCATATCAAAAGGGGATTTAGAATCAAATGGTACTTTATGTTATCAGTTACTCTTTTTTTGTTCGTATTTAAAGTGAGCCATATTCAAATCTGGCCGCACCGTTTAGTAGCTCTATGGTAGCTCGGTTCTCTGTGATTAAATTAATTCACATCAAAATTGGATTAATAATCATGCCCACCTCATAGGGATTTTGTGAGAATTAAATAGATGTCAAGAGCTTAGAACACTGCTTGACATGTAATAAGCATCATGTGATTAGCTATTATTATTATTATTATCATCAATACAAGCAACCTACTCACTGTTATCCACTACTCATGCCAAAAGAATGGAAACAGAAATATACTAGTACATATGCTCTATAAGCTGTTGTGAAAGCTGCATTCATTTTTCCTAATCATTATGTTTTCATATGTAGATGGCTGACAAGAGTGAACTGCATTGTCTGAGCTACATGGAATATGCTTTAAGCTATAAATCACACCATGGCTAACAGGAACTTGACAGTGCCCTTCCTTGTTTGGAGCACTGCCTGCACACTGCCTTTCTCTGGGCCTCTGCCCCTTCTGCAGCTCTTGCTCCCACATGACCCTGATCCATTCCCCTCCCTACTTTCCTTGGGATGGTAATAGAACAGGGATGCACCTCTGAGGGAGGGCTGTGCCTCCAGATGGGCGTGTCAGCGACATGTCTCGGCACACTCCTAAGAAAGCGTCGGTTGAGCCAATCTGATTTCTTTCTCTGCAATTCTAAGACCGAGTACTGAGGCGCCCTTCTTGATTGTCGGTAGGTGCTCAGATTTAAAGACTAGAGAATGGAGAGGAGGGTAGGGTTAGAAGTGACCTTGGCAGTTGCGCACAAATTAAAGCTAGGATGAAACAATGGAGCAAAGGGAAAAGCAGCAACAGGATCTCTGAGGCTGCCTCTTTTTCTGTTTCCTCAGCTCTCATGACTGGCTCTGCAGTTTTTCCAGGTCCCAAGAGAGACCTCCGTACGCTGCTACAATAAACTTCCCTTCCTCTTGACTTCTCACTATTAGGAAGGTGTTTCTGTTCTTTGCAACCAGTTAGGGTGCAGGGGGCCTCAGGATCCATGTATGAGTAGGAAGTGAAGTTCTCTGCTAATGAGTAAAAGCACAGCGTGTAGTAGAATTCAAATAAAACTGAAAAAGTGGAGTGGTCAGTGAAAGAAGTTTTTATTATCTATTTTATTTACCACCCCTTAGGAATGAAGGGATGGTAGAAATAAGGGAATGGGCAATTATTTCTAGGTTCTAGTGTACTGATAAAGTCTCTGCAAACATGGTGATTACTTTTTTCTGAAGTAGACAGATGATCAACGAGTACATACAAATAAACATAGTAGTATAGTAATTACAGATCGAGAGGACTCCTAGGAAGGAAATAAATGGGAAGTAAAATTAGAAGTGTGTTGGAGGTTTGGTAAAGTGTTCCTTAGAACAAAATGATTTTACCGTGTAATTGCCAATGATCTCTGAGTAGACTTCCCCACCTTGGTCCTTTCCCCTCCCCTGCCTTGGCCAGTGATCATGGACTCGGGCTGGATCTCTGATGAAAAAGTGTGACCCAGGACAGGCATAGGTGTAGGTATGGATATGTACTGTATCAACTCCACATAGATATGGCCCGCTTCTAATATATATTCCAGATAAGTATGGACCACTTCTAACAAGACAGAGTTTTTCTGCCTTTTATCTTCAAAGATGACACCAAACCCCATAAGTATATCATTGAAGGCTTTATTCTCTATTTGGAATGGATTTGGGTAGTGGGTAATGGAACAATTTAATGATTCTACCTTCTACTAGGCAATGTGCAAGATCTTTTCCCCAGTTTTCTGATTTAACGGACAAAGCTACCCGCTCTCACCTTGTAATCACTGACATTTATGAATTCAATGACTGCCTGGGTTTTGGGCTTCTATCTGAATCTGGAAGAGAGTGTTTTTCTCTGGACCAAAGTGGGCTTTAATCTGCTGCCTGTTTCTTCCAGCATCAAGCTCTAGCCTGAATACAGACTTTTAATGAGAAACCCATATGTAAATAATTAGTATAAAAGAGGCATTAACAATCATTACTCAATTGCTTTTTCCTCTTTAGAAATGATTTACTATTCAGTTTTAAGCTTTCCAACTATTTTTATGGAGATCCAAGTTGGAGAAAATGTGGGTTTATTTTTTCATTCTCATTGTCACTTCCTGTTAAAACTGTCTAGTTAATTTCCAGAGGTAGACATCCCCTTGAGTACTTAGGATAGGAAACAGAGAGACTGCTGTTCTCTGCCTTCAGTATCATAGATACCCAGAATAAACCTCCTACAGAGTACCATCCCCATAAGTGTAAACGTTAAGAGGGACCTAGAACATTGGAGAGGGAATATACCATGTATGAGGTTGCAATTACAAAGTAACAGAACTTATTGAGCATGGAAAATTTGGTCACTAAGTAGATGAACAGTTATCTTCATTCCTTCCTGGGATGCCAGACAAATGGTCTCAGCAGAAATGATCTCTTCTTCAGAGTTTATATATATATATATATATATTTTTTTTTTTTTTTAAAAAGTTAAACAGGTAAAACCACACTGACAGGTAAGCCTTTGGGCGGTGAAGTGAAGCCAGGAGTATCGTAGGCAACTTCTCCAGAAGGTGGGTGTTGACTGATTAGGGTGTTTCTCCAGGACCACTGACCTTGACATCCAAATGGGTCCTTGGGTGATGCTATTTTCAGTTCTTCTTTACTGTGCACTTTTCATTCAAAGGCACTAAGTATCCCAATAAAGAAATACAATCACCACCACCACCTGCATCATCCGTCACAAATGATATATCATGAAATAATTATTTCGGGTAAAGTGGTGACACTCTTTCCTCACAGTCCCATTTTATTTAAGATGAGGTCTGTATGTACTTCTCTTCATAGAGTTAAGCTTGGACAAAGTATGAGACCAGCATGCATTTTTCTTCTAATGAACTTAGTACTCTCTGATGTTCATCATACTTTTTTTCAACAAATACTCATTCAGAGCCTACTTTGCTCTGGAAACTACTGGAGATAGAGCAGTGAACAGACAGACAAGGTCTCCTGTCACATGAGATTTCCCTCTAGCGAGGAGAACAGATCATCAAGAAAATATCAGTGAACAAGGTCATTATAGATTGTGATGATTGCCAGGAAAGAAAGAGGAATATGAGGTTTGTTTGAAAGTTTATCTCGTTAGTGCTAAGGGCCCTCCCCTCCTCACCAAACCTCCAATATGCCTCCTTAGTCTTTGAAGCTGGCTTTTCTTTTTCTTTTTTTCCAGTTTTACATACATAGTCATGTGATTGCATTGTCAATCCTTTTGTTCTTTCAAAAGAAATTCTTATCCCTGGGCCTCCCTATGTAGACATTTTAGAATAGCCAATGAGCCCAGTGTTAAGCAATTTCCTTACAGGAAAGACCTAAAACACAAATTCCACTTTATTAGTCTGGAACCCCAAAAGGACAAGTAGCTACGTGGTAGTTATTTGTGTACACCTCTGTCTTATCCAGTAGACCATGAGCTCCTTGAAGGTAGACACTAATCTACGCTTCTTTTTTTTCCTCTTCCATGATATGTAGACCATGCCATACACATAGTAGGAACTCAGTATTTTCTCACTGAATTCAGTTGAATTAGAAAAAGCACAGGCTCTTGCCAAAGGTATTAGCAAATACATGTTTGAAGAAAATTAACTAACAATTAAGATAAAAACGTCAGTATTCACATGGATTTTGGCTGAGCTGATGCATTTCCTTCCTGGTGAACATAAGGCTTTTCAGACCAGTGAATCTGGTATCCTACCATTCCTTGCCAGCGAGGCATGGCAGGGATGGAGGAAAGAGTGTGTGGCTGCTTGCAGACTTTGGCAAGTGGCAGGAACTTGAATCTCTCCTGCCAGAGTCATAAGCTTTTGGCCTGAGTGTCAGGAGGTATGAAAAAGAGAAACCGAGAGATTCTGGGATAAAACCTCTCTATGGAGGCGCTGAGGCCATTTCTGTTTTGGCTTGAAGTTTTGAGAAGGCAGCACTGCCTGCCCCTACTGTTATGTCAGGCCTCTTCTCTGAGCCCTCCCTGCAGGGACCCGGTGCAGATAGTCTTACTTGAGACCTTACAATGTGCAAGGGAATACAAAGAACTGGGGATATACAGAGAGGGACAATTAAGGTCCTTGCCCTTACGTAATCACTATTTCCATTTGAGAGGCAGGAATTGACTTGAAACTAGTAATGGAAATCAGCTGTGATACCCTCCCTGCCCTGAGAGTTCACCTGTCTGTGTGCACATGTGCACATGTGTACACACACAGATGTGGCACACAGACAGACGCATACCTACACATTGGCACTTTCCCACAAGGGTTAAATTAGAATAATTGCCTGAGGCCCTGCTTTTGGGTAGTGGGCCTTGAGGACGGTTCCAGGCCATGGCAGGGAGCAGGTTACAGGGCAAGGACTGATAGGGAAGGAGGTTGCGGTTTTACCAGCTGGCCTGGGTTTTATAGATTTAAATTCTCGGTGATAAATTTATGTGAAACGAACAACAAGAAGACATAATTCATTCAATTATTCATTTGTTCTTCATTCAAGAAATGATTGTTGAGGATCTATTATGTGCTAGGTACTCCAGATGCCACAGGAGTGAAAACAAAGATATAATCTACAGGGAAACAGGCATTAATCAAATAGTTTCACAAATGTTAAATTGTAACAGTGACAAGGGCTAAGATCCTTGGTGCTGTAAGGGATAATAATAGGGGCATTTAACCTGTCAGGGAAGCTTTCCTGAACTTACCTGCTTTTGCTCACATGTTGCTTTCGGGACACTGGGGTGGGAAGAGAGGGTTTGCCCTCTACTTCATGCTCCCCAAGGTCGATCTTTGCATCAGTATGTGAATGCATGTACATAATTTAAATGGACTGGGCCTATCTTTTTTATCTCTTTTCTATTTGTTTGTTTGTTTACATACCTTTTGAACTATTTTTAATGTAACCGTGTTTTCTCATCATCTCAAAAGACTGTGGGAACCACACTGAAACTGCATTTTTTTCAGTCACTCGCCAGACATGGGAGATGTTTCCAATGAGCTGGAAAACAGAGCTGAGTGATGTGTCACAAAGCTTAGCTTTGATGTTGAATGATCCTATTTTGAATTGAGTTATATTAAAATAGAAGCCACTGGAGGCCGCCTGGTGTATGAAAAGAACAAGGGTGTGGAGTTCAGAGGTTCCACCACTTGCCTAAGGGTCTTAGGTAATGTATGTATCTTCCATGAGCCTCAATAATTCCATCTGCAAGGTGGGGATTATACTAGTAGTTCCCTCTGAGGTTTTCTTTCTTTCTTGTTTTTAATGGAGATTAAGACAATATTTGAAGGCCCTAGGACAGTGCCTTGCATTGGTAGGAGCTCAGTAAATATGATTCCTTCCCTACATTCAGATTCTTGGGCCCCTTTATCATAGGTCTGCATGGAGATGTCAGCATATGTGGCTGCATGTTAATGAAAGAGAAGGGAGCAAAGCTTAATTAGGTTGCAAGCCACAGCTTCACACATTCCAGGGGATAGCTGCATTGCCCTGCCAGGGGATTAACATCCCTCCAGGATCAGCTTTCCAATGCCCCCAGGGAACCCCTGGTCCATTCTCCCCAGATTACCAGGGGAGGGACACCATAACAAAGGGGAAATTCCTCTGCTGGGAGCAGGGGGAGGTCCTTCTTTAAGACGTGCACAGTAGGAGCCAAGATGGCAACCAGTAGCAGTTAAGAGGGAGAAATCTAACCTGGGAAAAGTATCGGATTGGTTAGGGGAGGACCCAGCATAAGCCTGCGAAGGACTGGGAAAGAGACTGGCGAGTTTGAAAGGGCACCTAGTCTTTCCCAACCTGGAGGTAATATAATCAAAGCCTAATAAAGGCCTATCTCTCAGTAATAGGCATTGTTCCTCCGTTCTTTCGCCTGTTCTGTCTCCACGGCAGCCTTAGGGCCCTGGCAGCCACGCAGGCCCAAGTGCAGGCTCCAAGCACGGGCCGTAGCGCTGCCCGAAGTACGAGCCTAGGTGTAGCTCTGCAGTGCTGGCGGGAGAGCAGCCGGAAAGGGAGAACCTAGAGGCCGAGACCAAGCTAGCGGGAAAGGGAACAGAGACTGAACTGGACCAAGCTTTAAGCTTTGGCATGGACTGAACCAATAGCACAGAATTTCTGGACCCTGACCTTTCTTCTGGGCTTGATGAAGACAAGGCTGGACTTCTTCCACAACGGGACTGACAGACATGAAATACTGGAAACCTAGGGACAGTCTTTTATTTCTACCCCAATACATCTTCCCACTGCTTCATTCTCCCATCCTTTCTTGCAAATCTGTGGAAGGACCCCCACCTCCACCCACAACACAGAAACCCTGCTGATTTCAAAGGTGGTTTCTTTTATCATAGAAAGGGGGATTGAGGGAAAAGTTCTAAAGGGATCTGCGTCTTAATCTGGGAGAGATGAGGTGCTTATACGCCAGCTTATAACAAGATTCCATAGGAAAGGGATGGAAGATGAATGTACAATGAAATGATTCAAAACATGAACAGACTCTGCGTATGTTATGTGCAGATGAGTTAATTGTTTTGCCTTAAATATATTTCCTGAAGAACAGAAGCCTGATCACAGCACATATCGTTATATATTTTAGACAAACAGCACTTTGAATCAAATTATAGTACACGCATAAAATATTAAAATAAGACATTTATAACAAATCTTTCTAACTTAGTGCTCAGCTCTAAAATAGATTTATATTCGGATAAGCAATAGGTGCGATAAATGTGGTACAGATACCACAATTTAAATTGCAAATCAATGGTGCATCATGGGAAAAAGGAATGCAGACTTAAAGTACTCAGGGAAAATATCCAGCTATGCAATATTTTTAGGTCGTCTGCCTGATTTCATTTTGCAATGTCTATATCTGGTTTGGACTCTACATTTGGCAAAGTCCAATATCTGCTCTCTCATATAGATTCTTTACATTCTCAATTTAAATGATCTGATTTAACCCTTCATTTATTGTTGAACTGTTGCCACTAAACAGTTCCCCAGAGTCTCCCCGTTGTTTAAGTTAGTTGGGAGATGCAATGGGGAGCAGTATCCTTGCCCGTGCTTCGGTGCTGCCTGCCCTGCGGGTCGCCTTGTGCTCCTTTCCCCTCTCCTGGTTTGTGGGACAGTGTGGAGTGGATGTGTCATCGATTTGTTTCCGGGAATGAGAGCTGCCCAAGAATATTAAACTTGATTCGTTTATTCTGAGGAACTTTAAGGCTGAATTGAATGTCTACAGAGCTGAGTGTTTCTAGGCTGGCAGGCCTTCTAGAATGCTGAAGGAGTCCCTGCCTATCAGAAGCCCCCGGAAGAGCTCTGAGGGGTGAAGTGGGGCCTTAGGACTCTCTTGGTATTCAGTTCATGTTGGGGAACCCGCTGCTCCCAGCATTACTCAAGGTGGATGGAGAGGCCGACCTGTGCAGCAAGTCTTTTCAAGGCTGGAAACCTATGAACAGAAGGCAGGAGGGGCTATCACAAAGGGCCAGTGGCAGTATTTCCGGGAGCTGATCACTGAAGAGATCTGTTTTAGCCAACATTTTCCTTGCAGCTGCAGAATGGAAACATTTTTCCTAAGCAAGGAGTAGAGTTGTGTTATTTGGAAACCTCTCTTCTTTACCTGATCTGTATGCTGAAAATCTCTCTTCCTGGCAAATATCTGCAACATTAGCTTTTCTTCACAGGGAAAGCCTGTATGGCCATGTTTCATTTTTTAGTAATGTATTGTATTGAGTTTTTAATGCTTAGGTTTTTGGTGCAATTAACTCACCTTCCTCTTTACCATTCTGCTTAGCATGATTGTTTCCCAAACTTTATAAAAAGTTGCTGCCTTAAAAATTATAAAGACATAAGTGCCTTCCTATTCGAGGTTTCAGTTGCAAGATTCAGTCATACTTCATGTTAACCAGCCAAGCCTGAAGAGAAAGAAAAGCCTGGCTGTATTCCTATCATAACGTTGCATCCACCAAAATATATCTGTCAGGGCTTATTCCATGTAGGTGAGTACAATTAGGACAACTCTTAGGAAGAAATTACATATATAAAATTAAATACATGTATACTGATTATTCCTGGGACTAAGGAATCAGTATGGATTCCCAATAGTTTTAATAAGAGCCAAGTGCAGCCATAAAATGGAGATGTAAAGAGTTAGACCTGTGCCATCCATTACACTAGCCATTGACCACATGTGGCTACTGAGCCTTTGAAATGTAGCTAATCTTCAGTGAGAAGAGCTGTAAATATAAAACACATACCAGATGTTGAAGACTTGCTACCAAAAAAGTAAAATATGTCAATAATTTTTATATTGATTAATTATCAAAATGGTAATATTTTAAATTGATTGGATTAAATAATATATTATTAAAATCAATGTCACATATTTCTTTTTCTTTAAAGTTTGGCTGCTAGAAATTGAAAATTATATATGTGGCTCACATTATATTTCTATTAGACAGTGCTGAACAAGATTGATGTCATGCAATATTGTAACTAATCCACTTAAAAGACTTTGGTTTCAGACAACTCCTTTTATTCTTTATAGCATACCTAAAGCCCATTGTAAATGGGGCCCCATTTTAAGTATGCTAGGATATCTTGCTGACTAATGTAACCCCATGGTGAGAACTGCCACCTTATGAGTGATCACTCCCTACTACATTTGTTTAGTAGGTTTGGAGTTCAAAGGCTTTTCCTAAAGCAAAGTTCGCCAATTTTATCATTTGTTTTTTGCCATTTCTTTGGCTCTGCACAAAGAGTGCCTGGTTTTTCATGAGATATATTTTCTTGTTTACTCATCTTGCTTGGACTCAAGTTAGACTCCCTGCGCTTAGCACCAGCACTTACTGGTGACCTTTGACCCATTCACCTCGCTTAGCTGAAGTCTCTTCATCTGTGAAATGGAACAGTAACTCATAGTTCACAGGGGAGTAAAGAGCATTCTATGAGATGGTCGCTATATTGGGCACACGGACTCAAGAAGTGAGTTCCCATTCACTTCCTTTCATTTTGTGAGTGCCTGGGGCCCAAGTTTCTAGGACACCGAGCCTATAATGCTGATCACTGATTCTTCCCCCTCGCCCCAGAGGGAAAGATATTATGAGCACTGTGTACCTGTTTGAAGCAGGGATATGCTCATGACACTTGTGAAAAGAGTCACATGTAGCTGTTGGCCTCTGTGTCTTTGCATTTGTTCTTCTTCCTGCCCAAATTTCCCTCCTTCCTCCATTGGTTGCTTTCCACATTGTCTTGTCCATCTCTGTCCAGATGGAGTGCCACCCCTTTCATCAAGCCTTCTTTGACTACCCCAGACAGCACAAATTTATCAACCTTACACATTTTATTTGCAACATGAGCCAGTTTAAATCAAGTGGCAAATATTTACCTGGTGTTTCAAATTACAAGGCATACTTTCAAGTGATTTCAAGCCTATTCATTTGGTTTGATCCACTGAACTGTAAGTATTTTAAAGGTGTACCCATTCTACAACTCTTTTATATCTTGCTCAAATAATACTTATTGATTGATTGATTGATTAGGGTTTCACTAATAGAAACATCCTTAATACAAGAGTATTCATTATAGAGAGGGACCCGACAAGAAATACCATATATCATCTTTATAGATCTCGATGCTAAATAATTGGTACACATGCTAAAATTTAAGACTATCATCATGTAAAAATTTCTATCTTATTTAATTGCTAGTTCTAGGAGATACCTGAGTTACTAAGAAGATGACTAAAGTTTCCGATTCTAGATCCTTTTGCAATTATATATATATATTTCTAAATATATATGTGTAGATAGATGTAATCAGATTACTAACATGCACAGTTTCTATTTGTAGTCCTTTCTCAGGGAGGCAGTGGGACATTGGTGCTTTCAAGTGAGCTTAGAGATGTTGAATATGACATTCGTGTCATTAAAAATAGTTAGCTGTTCTTGGCTACATTCACAAAGAAGTCCCCTAATGCGTCCTTTAATTGGCAGGATCTACACGTGGCATCTATTTTGCAAATGTACTCTGCACTGAGCTGCTGGAGCTGTGCATGTGTCTGTGTATTTTCTCTGTAGGTGACACTATACCCTAATCAGACAATTGGTGTATTGTACTAGGACATACTGTATGCAGACAATGCTTCACCTACCACTCCCCTCTCTCTTTTTTTTTTAAACACTGAAATATGGTTGATATGGTCCATTGCAAAATGAACCTATATTGGAAATGGCAAAATTGTAATGTAAAATATACTGGGGTCAGTGGGGTGTGCTGTTTTTTGCATACATTTTTTCTCCCCTGACCCATGCCATTCCCCTGCATACAGGGAAAAAAAAAATCTTCATCTCACACAGAAATGTGATGTCCTTTACTGCCAGAGGCTGTTGCTGTTTTAAATGAGGAAAAAGCACAATGCATGAAGAAGGAAAATTAAAGCATATTCATTTTGGAAATTAGATATGGTGTCAGGAGACTCTCAGAAAATAGCCCCGTTTGAATGGAGCCCCACACTACAAGACAGTTCACTGAACTTTTGACCACTATTTATGCTATGGAAGCTTTTGAAATAGGAAGAGAGCAAAACATTTTATAGCAGCTTAATAGCTGAGTTCATTTTTCTTTCTTTCTTTTTTTCCCACCAGGCATTTGTCTATCCCTTCGGTGTATATAAGATATGCAAACACCATGTAGTTTATTGGCAGGCCTTTGTGTTAATGTTTCCAGGTTGGTTCCAAAACACACAGCTACTGGGTGAGAGAGTCTGCTGGCCCACCCGGTGACCTTCCTTACCCTCCACAGCACAGTCTGCCATCTGCCTGTGGCTGGTCTGGAATGGGTAGCCCCAGCCAGGGTCACACAGGCCTTGGGAGTAACAGTGACCTCTATAGAGGTCATTCTGCAAATGCAAAGAGATATACCTTTCTCTGAAAATGCAAAGAAATATACCTTTCACAATTCCCATGGATTCCTTATGCAAAACAGGACAGGACTGAGAGAGATGATGGAAAATGTACTTTGTCTAATTTCTCCTTTCCTATTATTTGGAAGAACAGTTCTCAATATGTGATCTTCCCTGTTCTGCTTCACTGCTTCCCTCCTGCGGAGCGCATCACGCCAGCCAGGTTAAGTGGGCTTCAAGGGCCCTCCAGGAAGGACAGCCTAGATTTTTGATTCAACACTGAATTAGGAAGCACCTGCACAAATGAGGTAAGGGAAGAGTTAATCATGAGTGGTGGAGGGCGGAGTCAGTTAGAGGTGGAAAAGGAAATCCAATTTGTATTGATATTAGTGAAAAATACACTTTAACTTTTATGCAGATATGAAACATGAAGCTAAATATTACAAATTACAGGTTGTGAGTCTATGTCAGCTTTATTATTGTTATTACTATTAATGCAATGATATCAATCCTAAGGGGTCACTGTGTTTGTTTAATTTATTTTCTGGAAAAGCTTAGCATTTCATTTCCAAGTGAAGACCTGTTATTTGGCCTCTTGGTGACTTACCCACACTGGCACAAATTGGGCCCCGCCTCTCTCAGGATCCGTGAGCTCCTAGCAGCCTTTCTTTCCAGTCATAACCGCGCTTGATTCTCACTCCACTCCTTAGTCAAACATGGATCTCACTTGCATTAGGAAGTGGTACAATACAGAGGTTTTAATGGTGGCTTACGGTAGCGTGAGAACAGGATGCAGAGGAGAGGTTTAACAACGAAATCACTTTGTAGCACAAAGTGTTGAAGTGTGTGTGAATGCCGACCTTCTGTGAGCATCTTCAGTTCGGGAAATAGGGACCGTCCGTCCCCATCTATGACTATGAGCTCTTTGCAGATTCATACTAGGAAAAACATCAACATGGGGACATGTTGCTATTTTTTTCTGCCTTATGCTCTGTGGTTTAAGCTTGAGAGAGAGAGAGAGAGAGAGACAGAGAGAAGGAGAAAGAGACCATCGCTCTCATCTCAGCCCCCATTCCCAGCATTGTTCAGTAGGAGAGGATTTTTTTTTTCCTTTGGCGGGAATCTTCTCTCCTCTCACTAGCCAGAAGCAACCCTTACGTCAGCCGTTCACAACTGCACTAACATGCTCTCCGAAAATTAGAAAGGAGCTGGCAGAGTGCTGTAAGGGCCACTCGGAAGGGAGGAGATGGCTCAGGGTCTTCTCAGGGCAAGAACTCTTCCCGACCATCTATGTTCTGCCAGGACTGGGAGGCTGAGATCTGGGGGTGCTGACCTCAGACCACAGGCTGAGAGAAACCTGAGAAGTGCTTTAATCAAAATCTTCTTGGCCTCCTTTGTTTCCTGTTCTCCCTGAGGCTTTTTGGCACTGCCAGTAGCCATGTTGCATTTGCTCTGGCTTTTGAGAGGAAAGTCCCAGGGAGCCCTGGGGGACTGCTTTGCACTCCATGCCCACACTACCCACCACCCCCAGTCTAGAGTCTGGTGAATGGGACTGAGATGGGATGAGGGGCATGCTGGGCAGGTGAAGTCATGCCATTGGCAAAAAAAACACAGACACCAGAAATGGTGACGTCAGGTAAGTACTTTACAGTTTGGTGCGGGAGGCGCGGGGGAAGTAACAGACCAGGCTGAGAAAATTCTCAAGCCCTCCCAGGCTGCTTGACTCCCACCCCCCTTCTTCACCTCCGAGGACTTCGTTGAAGTGGATCTGTGGACTCAGATGCCCTGCATTTGTTTGTCACTTCTGCCTTGGCAGCAGATTATCCCTACAGTTGTCATGACATTTGTGATGGCCCATGGTTCCCCTGCTATTGTGGCGGCTCATGGGGATGGGCATTTTAACTGATGAAGAAAAGATGAGACAATGATCGAATCCAGCAATATTAGCCATAATGATTTTCTTTACTTTTTTTAAGGCCTGTGACAGAGAATGAGGAGACAGACCAAGCAGGATTTCGGTTTTGCTAATTTACAAAAGGACATATTATATAGCAAATACTAATGACTGCATTAGTTTAGGAATGCCAAGCTGGAATCAAGTCTGAATATCACGTCATGTTGACCAGGCTTTAAATGTAAATCCATCTCAGAACAAAGTTCCCAACCGTCAGTAAGATGACCTCACTGTGCATGGGATGCTGAGGCGTTTTTCGGGCCACAAGGGACTTTGCTATTGGTTCCTGAGTATTTCCGTTATTTTTATGGTAGTCCATGAAATATGAATGTTTTTGTTAGTTTGGCCTTTATAAAATTGGGTTTGGGTAAATTTTTCAAGACTGGTAGGTTGGTGGGAGGAAACCTGATGTAATAAAGAGAGGAGCAAACTGGGGTTCAAGTCCTAGGTCTACCTCTTAGTGGACTTCAAAACCTGGGGCAGGTCAGAGTCTCCCGATCTCACTTATCTCATAAATGAAATGGGATAATAATCTCTGCTATGCAGTATCATTATGGGGATTGAGAGTAGTACTCGCATAACATATACTCCAAACAGAATTTATTATTATCATTACAGTAAGAGGTCTTAGAGATGAGAGAGGCCATTAAGATATATTAGTTCAACACCTTTCTGCATCTTCAGAAAAAGAAACTTAAGTTTTAGAGAAGATAAGCAACTTGTTAAGCAACATGCAAAATGGTCCTAGCGCCTGGCATGGTTCACATTCTCTTGATGCCCTGACTAATGGACTATCTTAGTCTTTTTGGGCTGCTATAATAAAAATATCATAGACTGAGTGGCTGAAGCAACAAACATTTATTTTTCATAGTTCTGGAGGCTGCAAGTCTAAGATCAAGGTGCTGGCAGAGTCGGTGTCTGGTGAGGGCTTTCTTCCTGGTCCATAAACACCCGACTTCTCATTGTGCCCTCACACGGTAGGAGAGGCAAGGGAGCTCTCAGGGGCCTTTGTTATAAGGCCACTAAGCTTGTCATGAAAGTTTCACTGTCATGATCTAATAAGATCCCAAAGGCCCACCTCCAAATATCATCACACTGGGGATTAGGTTCAACATATATAATATGGGGGAGCCCAAATATTCGGCCCATAGCATGGACTTGCCTCCTCCTTACCATTTTGCAGGTCAGACCTTTCATGTTGTTGAAGATGAGAGCTAAATAAGAGTTTTTCTGAAGTATTTATATATTTTTTCCTGATTGGGTTTTTTCTGATAAATTCTTTCAGGTATTGAACCTTGCGTGTCACTTGCTTCTCTAATGTCACTGTCCTTATTGGTCTAGACCTCTGATTCCCTTCAGCTGGAATACTTTATCACTTATCCACCAATTCTATCTTGTTTTAGCCTGGTCTCCTCACAGGGGGTAAAATACTTAGTCAAAGTGGCCATGCTATACATTTTATTTAACTTAGTGATTCCCAGAGGTTTGTTTGTTTTTCTCTTTCCTCCTTTCTCCCTTTTTATTGTTTTCTTTTAATAATGGATGGATTCATTTGTCAACATTTTAGTTTGCCAAGAACTTTAGAAAGGCTCCTTTTATCTATTAACATCACTTCATGATTAAAAAGTTCTTTGAGTACTATAAAATAGAAAAAACACAACATTAGACCTAAGAGCTCTCTCCAAAAAAGAAATATTAGCAGAAGAGCATGGGCATGGTCCCTGTGTGGACCACTTAAAATTCTGTCGCCCACCAGCAGAGGCCCATGAGTATACAGGACCCATTAGTGTAAGGGACAGGGGATCAGTGGCAATGGCCATTAGACCACCTTAACCCATCAGGAGCCTAGAATGGAGACAGCAATATGGAACTAATACCACCGGGCTGCTCTGAGGTTCAAATAAAATGACATGGAAATATACTTTAGACATTCTATGGTTCTGTGCAAATATAATGGGTTATGATTATGTCAGCAATCACTTATACAACACCTGATTTTATTTAGATATGTACATACATATATACATAAGTAATATAAATTATATATAATTTTATAAATACCAATATGCAAGAACCCTGTAAGACAATCATACCGTTATACTAGGAAAAACAGTGAGTGACAATAACCATGGCTTCTAGTCATAATCTAGTGAGCACAGAGGAAGAAATCATTATGGCCCTTTTCCTGACAGAGCTCGCATGAACACCTCTACCACCACACCCCACGATCTGCACTGACTACCACTGAAGTTCTTGTCCCTAATGCTAGGCATTTGCTCACAAAGAGCTTTTGATCAACTGATTGTCTAAAATACATGGGGAAGCTCCCCGGGATGGAATCTTGCTGGCGAGGCAGTAATACCAGAAACTGAGTAATGTGGAGCTGTGTAGAATGATTAAAAAAAAAACTACCTCATTCATTGTTGCCATATGCCTGAGTCCTAAGCAAACAGCATACCATGTTCCTGTCTAACCCACAGCTGGCTGAGTGTGTGATAATCGTGGGAGCACACACGTGTTTCAGGCCACTGAAGCTGGGCAAGTACCATGCTGAGACATTATTGCAGATGAGAAAACTAAGGTTCATAGAAGCTGAGAAACTGGCCCAATAATGCATGGAAAATAACTGGTAGGGCCAAAGTTTTAGAACGAATCTGACTTCCAAACTCATGGTCTTTCCAACAAACATATAATCATATATGTGTAGACATTACATGTCTTAATTAGCAAAGCAAGGAAATTCTGGGAAAAAAAAAGAACTTCTGCTTTTTCTTTCTTCCCCACAAATGACTTGCCTTTCATCTTTTCCTGGGCTAGTTCTCTAAGTCTAGTCACAGTTGAATTGCTTTTTTCCAAGGTCCAGAGACAGATACTAATTTGGGGGGCAATTAGTTCCGGTGTTGTGTGGGGTGTAACTAACCTATGCTTTCTCAGATATCAGACAAGTGAGGTTACTCAATTATTTCTGAGAATAATTACTGTGTTTTTCACTCTAGTCCGTTTCTACTCTTTGGCCCATTGTTTACCTCAGAGAGGAGCAAAGAATGAATTCAAGTTACAGACTGACATTACAATGAGATTGCCAATAGAAATCAATGACTTGTCCCATGACAAGCTCGAGTTTATGAGGCAGCCTAACGGTGTCCTTATATCTTTGCCTACCTCATTGTACTGTCATTCAAGCGGATTATACAATTTTCCTGTTATAAAGGGGGTGTAGTCAGGGCAAAAGGAAGTCTAATTGAGTTTAATAAAGCTGGAAACAATAGTACAGAAGCCTTGTAGAGAAAAGACTATCACAAATAGGATATTCCAATAAGAGTGGGCTTGGTTGTCTGTTAACGTTGATATTTATGTCCACATTTATTGACCTTAGAAAGGGAATATAATATAGACAGAGCAAATAGAGGTCAAAGAACCCACCTTTTCCACAGCAGGAGCCTAGATCTCTGTGGAATTGAAGAGAGTTATACTCAATGAAGTGAAATATCATTTCATCCAATTTGAAACTTTCACTTATTTGGGTAAGGTGGCTGAAAATACACCCATCTCCAAACAAAGCAGCAAAACCATAACAGAGACAGTGGAATCACAGAAGATTAACATAGTTCTAGTGCTGTGTTACCTGATACGGCACCCGTCATCCACATGTGGCTGTTAATGTCTTGAAATGTGTAGTGTGAAATGAGATGTGCTTTAATTATAAAATACATACCATCTTTTCAAGATGTACTATAAAGAAAATAATGCAAAATACTTCATTAATAGTTTTGACATTGTTTCTGTGTTGAAATGGTAATATTGTGGATGTATTACGTTAAATAAAATATGAAATTCATTTCACCTTTTTCATACTTTTAAGAATAAGGATACTATGTAAGATTACATATGTGTTTTGCATTATGTTTTTAGTGGACAGCAGCGGTCTAATGCAATGCCTACAAGCTGTTATCTGAGAGTCAAATTTCAATAATTTGGCCTTATTTAAATCAGAATGTCAATATGCATTCTGCTTGTGTGGGGTATGGATTTACACCCATGAGTGTGCTATGCATCTACACACACATCCATATTCATGCATGTGAGAAGAATCCCATCACCTTTGAAATGAGAGAAATCATCTCAATAAATCCAAAGGTGTTGTTTTCACACATAGAAATGATGTTTTCCTGCATCTCTTTGTTTTAATAAAACCCCCAATCCCAAAGAGCACGATTTGAAGTCAGCTACTGGAACAATTTATTCTTTCCTCTCCATGGATTAGAGAGGTGGTACTTGGAACAGCTTGTTAAAGAGGAGAGCTTGGCCCCTGCCCTTGCTCTGTGTTTAATGATCCTCTCTTCGTGTGCCACCTCTCTAATCTGCAGAGAGATAGGTACAAATTGTATCTATAATGTTATATTACTTAACAGTATAATGTATGATAAATCATAGAATTGCATCCCTACCTTGTAATTGGCGAGATGTGTTGCATGAGAGATCCCCTAATTCAATAGAGAGTGGTTGCTCTTATGCATAACTGCCTCTCTGGATCAAACCAATTCAGCCCACAAGTGATGAGGGGAGAGTTAAAGCTTTTTTAATTAAAAAAAAAGCAAAAATATGACTTAGAATGGCTTTATAGGCCCCAGGATTCAAACGACTGCCTAATAATCCTCTACTTGAATGGAACCTCCTTTTCTCTTTCTCTGTAGGCAGCTGGGGTGGTCCATCGGTAGGAAATGGGTACTCAAAGGCACAGACATTACTAGGTGAATTCACGTTCTCATATGTGGTAATCATAACTTTTGATATGTTGCTCTTAGCCAGGTACATGTATTATATTTGAAAACTATTGTATTTTTACTCTTATCCACACATATGTGTTATTCTCAACACTGTATTTTTGTTTTAAACCCATTCTTTTACCTTATACAGCCCACTCCCTGATCCTTCAGAGTTTTATTTTCTTCATGGTATTTTGTTTCCTCTCCTATTTCCTTAAACTCCTGGGCTTCTTTTATTTTTTAGCACTGTCTATTTGGGTGGCTTCTTTCCCTAGCGTCTGACCTCCTTAACTTCCCAGGTATTGCTGGCCAAACAACCAGATCAGGGCATCTATCACTGCAGGAGGGCGGAGGGCAGGTGACCGTGTTGCCACTGCTCGGAGTGCACAGTGGGTGGCGGAGCAAGCCACCCTCCTGTAGAAACGAGCAAGGGCAGTGACACCTAGATCATAAATGCAGATAGTCGCACCTGTGTTCTTGGCCACATGAAATCTCTGGCCAACACTGCAGATAATTTGATCATTGACTGTTCAGAAATTAGTTATGAAGACAACTGAGATATAGTTTGATGGGCAAGTTTAATGAAGTCTGTTGTAGTTGTTATGACTTGTACAAATTAGACTGTTCTGTCTGGATGGGGCCATCGACACAGCTAATCTCTCAGGGAGAGCGAAGAAAACTTGGGTGAAATAACTAGTACTGGGATCATTGATGCCGTGAAGGAGATCTGTACCTAGTAGTTGAATTTCCCAGCTGTTTTTCAGTCCTCTTCCCATTTCCTGACAAGCCATTCTCAGAAAGCTTCTCTTTAGGAGCTGAAGTCTATGATGTGTTGTCTGGGGGCTAAAATGATTCAATTAAAGTTGCCAGACGCTTGTCACTTACAACTTTCCATTCATCATTCAGCAAATTAATGACACCCAATAACCGGATTTTTCATTTTTAAAATTTCCATATGTATTTTCATAAGAAAGGTAAAACATATTGTGCGGTCTTACCGCGATGCGATCTCTTCTCAAGCCTGACTTTCTGAAAAGAGCAGAAGCGCAGCTTCTCGACGTGAGTCGTTGATGCTGCCCAAACAGACATGGGAGTATCACCAAAACTGCAGCCGGGCCTGGGCTTCTGGAAAAAGTGGTGCACTCGGAGGTGGGGTTGCCTTATGGGTTTTGGTTACAGCTGCATTGCTTTTCCTGCGCTCTACTGTTCCACATCTTAATAGAGAGAAACAATTCAGTTAGTAAATAATCTATAATACAATTTCCAGAGATTACCCTGCCATTTCTCAACTGCCAGATATATTTTATTTTTGCTCTGTTTGTAACCACGGAAAACAAGGTTGCAAAGTGATGCCAGCTTACGCTTTTCAGCTATGAGATATCAATAGCCCTTGATTTTGTTGTTGTTGTTACTAATTTCTGCAAGTTCACAAAAAAGTGTCCGAAAAACAAATTGCTTTTAAATATCCTATTTCTATTCACTCAATATTTTTATGATATAAGAATATATTTGTCATAGTTTTTGAAATCACTTTTAATCACTAATACCTAGGGCCTTAGAAGGGGCTACTTAGACTGTATTTTTTATTTTTTTCTCAGGTTATTTTTTTCCCTCCTTGTGTTTGCATGCTGACATTTTTAGTATGAAGTCGCATTTTCATCTATTACAATGGCATCTTGTTTTTAAAGCAAACAAACATGAGTCAATTTGTTTTGAAAATATGTGGGTTGATGACAAAGTCATAAGAATTTCAGATAAATGTCAGCTCTGGTGTCAGGAGAGCCAGTTCTCATGCGTTTCTTCTATGAAAATGGAATTTGGTGCCTTATGCACTGACACCCTCCCCGCAGCTCGGTGTCTTTGTTTTTGCCAGCCGTCGTCTTCCTCTTTCACTGTAAGCCCACTTGACGGTTTCGAAAGATCAATTCTCCTCTGCAGTGAATGTGTCTCTTAACCTTTTCCCTAGAAACTGAAACAGTATACAAGTGAGTCCCACAAAAGGGGAAACTCTAAGACAAACAGCAAGAAAGCAAAGGGTTATATTATAATTCACCTAGAAAAGAGTATTTTCACTAATCAGTACCCATATCATACCTTTGTAAAAATGACTGCCTGACAGGTGAAAAATCTGTTTTTTTTTTTTTGACAGCTTACATTTAGTCTTAAATCAATCCAACACAATAGTTCCTTTTTTTGCTTTACACAAACTCTCTTTCACCTTTTGATAAACTGTACCCCTGTGAGCCGTAGAATGTTTCAGATTCCTACCCTTTTCTGTGTTGCAGCAATATTTTGAAGGCGATGTAAAGCAGATTCATTTGGCAGAATATTTTTATATGCATATCAGTGCAAAGGTAGGATTTAATGATTTTGAGGATTAAAGGCTCTGTCCGAAACTTTGTAATGCGCTGTGAAATACTTGCAGTGCAAATTAGACTCCTGACCTGCTGAGGCCTCTCTGAGGTATTATATTTTAACCTGGTGCATAGAGCACAATAGCGATAAATCTTGAAGCAGATTAAGTAATTTCCCCATAGTGGTGTGTCTATTGGAGTTTCAAATAACCCAGCGTAGGGATTCAAATTCTTGATACATTTGGATATTCCAGACTGTAGGCCCTCTGTGTAAAAGTTTCTGGCAGAGCAGCATCATGCACTTTGACCCCCTTGTAAGAGTATAAATGGATGCCCTACTGAGCTGAGAGAATGCTAATTATTTTGCCGCTCCTGAATCCTTAAAAATAAAATAATAGACAGAGAAGAAAAGATGGCCCATTTGCATGCTTAAAATATGCCGAAGATTATATGAAACAGTAGCATGAGACATGATGACACTCTCAGGTCTCAGGATGCCACTGGGGATTTGACTTACTTTTCAGTTTTGCTTGATGTTCATGTTTGGGCTAGGCAATTTTGTCTACAGAAATCTCTGCAGCTCACCTGAGACAGCATTCGTGAGCATCAGTACTCCAGGCCAGCCAGAAAAGCGCATGCAAGGCTCAAACCTGGGGCTGGTGATGGCGGTGCCACTCCATGGGAGCCCTGTTGAATTCACCTTTTCTAAGGGAGAAGGTTTTCATTGTGTCTTCTCAGTGCCAGCACCTTTGTGAGGTAAAGGCCAGATCTACATAAGGAAATAAAAGCAGGGCCAGGGCAGGGAGAAGGGGAGTTGTTTAATCCAGCAGACCAACAAACTTTGGAGGTTTGATTGAAAACTCAAATGCTTCCCTGGGAATGAGCATCTCCTTAGTATGAAAAAATCTAAATGTGCCTTTGACTTTTTTTATTCCTTTCTACAAATAACAAGTCCTCTCATTAAACACATTTTAAGAAGCAGAATTGTGGGCTCAAGCATAGCACTATATGGCTCACTCTTTTCTCTGTTCTTTTGAGGAAAAAGAATTATGGGCAATATTGTCATTATAAGAAGAGAGCACTTGGCAATATTATGCTGACAGCACATTAAGAAAAATAAACAGGAGAAGTATAACTCAGGAGACCACACTTTAAGGATCTTCAAGCACTCCCTGTTTCCCAGATCAAACCTCAGGATCTTTCTAGTGGCCAGTCCATTGGAAGGAGTAAGGGTGGTGGGGGGCAGGGAGAGCATGAGGTCTGTGAAGCCCAAGCAAAGAGGAAATGTGCCAGGATGTGTGTGGACAATTGTATGCATATGTGTACACGTATGTGCACATGTGTTTGTATGGGGAGCATGTGTATATATAGATATGCATTTGTGATGGGTGTGCAGGTAGTGTGTGTGTTTAAAAACTGTATTATATCGCTACCCATATTGTAATAACAAAATACTTTTTTTCTCCCTCTATTTCTCCTATAGTCTCTGACTGCCTGCTCTTAGTTATTGCAGTTTGTCACCATGAAAAACAAGAAAAAGAAGAGCTTACTGCTTCTTAATGGTGATAAGATGAAAATATAATTATTCCCTTCATGGTTTTTGATGGAGGCAGTATGAGGCAGAGCGCATTTTGGCCTAGGAACCTGCTTGTGCACATTAAGTTGGGAAAATGGGAGCATTTGTTAAATGGATCTCTGAGTCAACAAGATGTTTAAAGAATGTGTCCAACTCCTTTTATTTCCCAGGCTTCCTTATTCTTATGCCAGCGGTAAGGTCTCGCCATCCCCGTGATTCTTTCTCCATCGAAGCTCTTTCCTTCTGCTGCTGTTTTCCCCGTAGAGCTCTCTAACATGGCCCGTGTTCTTTAATTCCTCATCCGCATCTCTAATTTACAAATAATGTACTAAAAATTCAATATCCCAGAACCCCCTGCTTGGAATCATAGAAACTTAAAGCTGACTGGGACCTTGAGGATGTTCTAATTCAGTTCCCTTATTTACAGATGAGGATTTTTAAAGCAGTTTCTGGGGGCAGCTGGCTATGAGCCTGAGTACCCAAGTGATGTCATAGGATTCACATGGACATTTCACTAGACGCTGTGGCAGTCTGTCATGGAAGTGACTGGCGGCTGTGAGGACGGCATTTCCTTTAGGAGATTAGGTGTGTAACTTACATTTGTGAAAGTGCTTTGTGAGCTATAACATGGTACATGCATGGAACGTAAGATGATTTTCTTTGTTTTTTTTTTTCTTTTATAACTAATAATGTTCTAGGTGAAAGTTACACCATAACTTTTGAGACCATAAAACCTACTGAAAACTAAAAAGTCTAAGTGTATGCTCCCAAGAAGCTCTTTATTGCACGTGAAAGGTTTTTGGCATTTAGTTTTGAGACCACTGCTCTGACGTTCAGGCCTTTTAGGCAAGAAGCAATCATTTGCACAATTACAGAGAAAGAGCACTGGCTGCGGGGCTGCAAGCCAGGTTCCGTTCTGGGTTGAGGTCCTGCCATGTGTATTCCCGTTGTGACCTAAAAGACCAACACTAACTATTTAATTTGCCTCAGTGGGACTCATCATTTTCTTTCACCCACAACGTATCCCCACCTATTGCCTATTACAGTGAATGGAACCCCCAAGCATCCAGTTGCCACAGCCAGAAATGTGGGAAGCACACTTCTCTCTGGTTTCTTCCTTATCTCCTCCTATGCCGTCATCAGGGTGTGCCAGATTTACTCTCAAATTCTCTATAATTGTTTCCGCCGCTATTGTCCCCATCTTTCTCTCTCCAGGCCAGTGTTAGTTTTACCTGGTCTCCCTTTCTCCAGCCCTGCTCCTTTCTCCTTTAAGCACTAGCCAGATTGATCTTATAAATTTGATTAACTCACCCCCCTGTTTAATACCATTAATGGCTTTAGAACACCCCAAGGAAGAAGTCGAAAGCGGTTACCTCAATTCACAGGCCCTTCATGACGCGGCCTCTGCCGGCTTTGCAGTCTCGTCCTCCCTCACAGCTCACACGCCAGCCTTCACGGTCTCACCTTGTTTCTTCCATGCGCCATCTTACCTTTCACCTTCAAACTTTTACATGTGCCATGTCCTTGGCTAACCACTAATACTCAACTCTTTAACTCTGTTACCGTTGTGTGCTTAAATCCATTTTCTCTTTCAAGTCTCAGCTTAAACATTTCTCCATCTCTGAGCCTTCTCTGATCGGCCCTCCGTCAGGCTTCCAGTATCTTGTACTTCTCCTATCAAAGCACTTATCACAAATTATTAAATGGTCTGTGGTGCCCCATTATACAATAAGCTTCATGAGATTAAGGATCAGGTTTATATAATTTTTATATCTTCAAGTTTTACTCTAGTATCCCATATGTAGGATGTGCTCAAATATATGTATTTTGAATAAATGAATGCATAATTATCAACAATTTATTCTGTGACCTTCAACTAGTCACTTATCTTATTTGGGACACCACAAATTTTCTTTGTGACTAGCATGGAACATTGAACTAAAGTGTCATGAAGGTGGCTTCCAATTTTAATTATATGAATTTTATATTTATATTTTTATAGAGAAATAAGAAATGTAATAGAAATTTCAAAATAGTTATGAGTGAATGATGCATTTCTATTTTTGATTTGATCTTATACACATTTAAAAAGTTTGCAAATCCTTGTTTACAACTAGATAAGTGATAAGTATCTTCCTCGTGGTAAATATCTTTTTGATAAGTATTTACCTTGTGATAAGTATCTTCCTAATGCAGGGAATGAGTGGTCACCATTAATGCCAGAGATTAAGAAGAGTTTGAACTCTTACAGTTTTGGGTTTTGTGAGCTCTGTGGACATGTGAAAGAAACTGCAGGTCACACATTTTTTCTTGAAGAATTTTGGTCCTGTTTAAAAGAGAGCAAACGGCTAGAAGGAAATGCATTTTCATTCTTTCTGCAAGTTAATGAAATAGTTGCTTAAATATAATGGACTAAAGATGGGAGCTAGTCAATATTTCTCTCGACTAAGTTGAACCATCAATAATTATGTGGTAGCTAAGTCTTAGGTCTTTCATTTCCTTCGTAAATGAGAAAATGTAGTATATTTCAGTGAGTCTACAGATTATTCATGTGAGGAAGTAGCTGAGCTGAGATAGTGCTGATGGCAGAGAAGCAACAAGGTAGTTGAGAGTAAAATATGCAGAGAAAATTTTGAGCTTCTTGTTCTTAGTTTTTGGATGATCCCAAAGGTAAGAAATGCACATAATCCGTCAGAGTGAGGCAGTTTGGGGGAGCCATAATGCAAATGAACAGACGTAGACACCACATTTTCTCCCCAGAGAAGCTGAGGAAAGGTCAGAGCTTTCTACCAGGAGAATGATCCAATTAAATACCAATATAAAGCCAGCATGCTATGTGCCCCCCAAATAAAACTACCTATGCGTTCTTATCAGTGTCTCTTTGAAGACTGCCTCAGCCTGGACCCTATAGGTACTGTCTTTGCTCCTCCGGATTCAGAAATGTGACCGGCTTTCCAGGGTTTTTTTGTCCTTGACTTTTCATTTTACTTTCTTGGTCTCTTTTTTGCTTGTTTTAACATATCTTTTCTGTGGCATTGAGGTATTGAAATTAAACACTCTACATCTAGGATTACTTTTCCAACTGACTGCCTTCTGGGGCAAGAATTTACTCCTTAGACCTGCCAATCTGCAGTTGCTAGTAAATGATATACTGGTTTGAAGCTCTGGATACTCTTAAATGGGAAAATAAAATCACGAAAGGAAAAATGGTTTTGATCTGAAACTGAAATTTAGACAAAGGATTGGTGAGGGTGGTTGGGTAGACAGTGCATCAGCACGGCTCTATATTAGATAGAGTGCCAGTTTATAGCAAGCAAGAGAGGACTCAAGAACAAAATAAAACTAGGCCTACCTCTGCTTATTCAAATACCACCCACAACTTTCTGGAAGAAGAACATATGCACAGCATATTTGAAAACATTATAAGGCATGCATAAAGTACAATATTAGTCAATTTTATATGCTCAGTTGCATGAAATCTGTGTGTTTAAAAAATATAATAATTTGCATTTCATGGCTTTTGATAACCTCAGGAGTGCACTTGAAATTCAGCACATGCCCACAGCACCTCCCAGCTCACCCCATTTTTAACTGAAGACCAATGGTTTCTATTAAGGGATCAGGCAGGGCCTCTGACAAGCCAGTCAATAACTATGTGAGGTTACTTCATTAATGCTATAATGGCTGATAGAGTGAGAGGCAAAAAACAGGTTCCTGACAGCAGCAAATGAAAATGATAGAGATTCCTGAAGCAATGCGCCTTTCCTTTGTCATTGTCTTTTGCTTCGCTTATTCAAAATGTGGCATTTATGTATTCAGTCTTGATGAATGTTGCAGGCTTTAAGTACTTTTTCCATCTCTAATGCAGTGCGGATTGCACATTGTTCTCTCTTCCTCTCTCTCTATCTCTCTGTCTCTCTCTCTCCCTCTCTCCCCCTCTCCCCCTCTCCTTCTCTCTCTCTTTTCCTATAACCTCTGCTGTCAAGGCACTGCAGGCTGAAAGGTTGCAGGCACTGGCTAAATAGCTTTTGTGCTGTAAACGGTGAAGGTGATGGGACAATGCATCATACGTGCCGGCTGGGTCATAGAGCAGAGAGGGTGGCGGGAGCTGGACCCTGCAGCTAAAATGGTGCAAGTCCCCCTGGTCCTGCCACTCTCTTGCCTTTATTTGGAAGCCAAGCGGAAATATCCAAGGAGAGTAAAGACCTCTCTGTAGAGTTCAGACAAGGATACCATCAGGAAAGAAAAAGCTCACTGCGTTTCAGGTGAATCAGGAAGACAAGTCACACAACCAGGCGCTTCAGTTAGCCACGCTCAGAACCATGTGCAGATCTGGCAGGGGAGTGCTGGCGTGAGTGTCTACCTTCTACAGGCTGAAGTTTTTTCCAGTTTCTTGGTGCATTCATGGGCGCAGGCTGACTTCTGGTCCTTGAGGGGACCATATATTACTCTGTTTGAACAGGTAAGAAGGAATATGGGCTGGAAGGTCGCTGGCGTCAACAAGGAGTCTTAGTGCAGACAGAATGTGAGGTCACAGAATTTCCCTGACGCTGCCAGGTGCCTTTTTTGGGGAGGGTTATAGTCAGGTGACACACAAGGAAGCCAGAGTCAAGGGCTCCCTGGTGCCCATTCCGGTGTGGCTTTGTGTAGCAAGACAGGCCAGATTCACAGCAGCTCTTGCACCTCTGGTCACACGAGAACTGTGAGCCATTTTGGAAGGGGAGATGTGACAAATCGCATATTTGAATTTCCACGGCCTTCCCCAGGGACTTGCTCTGCTGTGCGGGGCGCTTGGCGTCAGCTGGCAGGGCATGCGAACAATATCCACGCGGTCAGAAACGAGGCAGGCAGGAATGAAAAACGCGATGGGTCCCATTCTCTATGGCTTCTCCCCACACAACTTGGGTGGCAGGACACAGCCTCAAATTGCCACCATGTGTTTAAGAACTGACTCCAGTTCTTTGTGAAAGAGTCTGTATGCGAATATAACCAAACAAAAACCAAGCAACCTACAACTGAATGTGTAATTGTGTACAGGTGACTGCCCGGCCAAAAGTCCCTGAGTAGAAAGGACAGACCTTTCGTTTTCTGTGGTTGTGACCCAGAATGTGGCCCTGCTCTCCCATCTTTGCTTTCTGTAGGGCCTGAGCAGGAGTTTTTTGTTTAACCGAGGAGTGAACTGGCCTGAACTACCTGCTGTTTTGTTCTGGGTATCCTCAGTTCCTTTGGTAATTACAAAATTTGATTTTCATTATGCCTTTTTCTCATTGGTCTTTATCAATTCTTACATGATAGGTGTTACTCTTTATTTTTAGTAAGTGTTATGGGCTGAAAATTGTGCTCTCACCCAAATTTATATGTTGAAGTACTAACCCGTAGTATGTGACTGATTTGAAGACAACGTCTTTAAAAAGCTTATTAAGATAAAATGGGGTGATTTGGGTGGACCTTAATCCAATGTGACAGTTATCCTTATAAGAAGAGGAAATTAGAACACAGTTAGGTACAGACTGAAGGCCATGTGAGGACACAGGGAAAAGGTTGCTGACACCTGATCTAGGACCAGCCTCCAGATCTGTGAGAAAATAAATTTGTTGTTTCATCCACTGATGTCCTATCATCGATCCCCAGTAATCAGCACATTAATGAGGTGTGCGGACTCTGACTATGGTGTTTTAATTTTTATTGGTAAGTTAGGGATCTATAAATAATATGTAGAGTTAAATTGCGTATTTTGAAAAGTAGATAAAATTTTCACACTACTGTGATGTTCTATAACCTACTTTATTTTACTCTGCATTATACTTTTAAAGTTTTGACAAACATGAAATTATCCATTTTTTAACTGCTATGTAATACTCGGTTGTATAAATATACCACCATTCATTTATCCTTCCCCTACTGAAGAAATTTGGATTATTTCTATTTTTGTACTGTTTGTTTATAACAACAGTTGTGCCATGAACATTCTTACATGCTTTCTGGAGCACCACATGATAATTTTTTAGACCATATTTCCAGAATAGGAAATAACTGGATCACAGCACATGTAAATGTATAGTTCACATAACTATATACTTTCAAAGTATTTGCTTAAGTAGTTATGTCCTGTTTTCTTCCCCACAACAGAGTATGAATGTAACTTTACCAACACTTAGTATGGTCAGGATCTCTAATTTTCTTCTGGTCTGAAGGGAGTGAGTGGTACCTCATTGTCGAAGAGCCTTCTTAACAACTACAGTTGAAACGGCCGGCGTTTCTTGTCTGCTTATCCAGTGCGGGGTTCTGCTTCACACTAGTGCCCCCTTATCCTTGGTTTTGCTTTTCGTACCTTCAGTTATTCTCATTCAACCGTGGTTCAAAAATATGAAGTGGAAAATTCCAGAAATAAACATTTCATAAGGTTTAAATTGTGCGCATGATGAAATCTCGTGCCTTCCTGCCCATCATCCCTTTGTCCAGCACATTCACGGTGTCTACACTACCAGCCTGCTAGTCACTTACTACCCATCTCAGTTATCAGATTGACGGTTGGAGTATCACAGTGCTTGTGTGTAAGTAACCATTATTTTACTTAATAATGGCCCCACAGTGCAAGATGCTGGCAATTCCGATACTCCAAAGAGAAGCCATACACTGCTTCCTTTAAGTAAAAAGGTGGCTACAGTGCAACAAGATACTTTGAGAGAGAGCACATTCACATAATTTTGAGCACAATATATTGTTGTAATTGTTCTATTTTATCATTATTTATTATTGTTGATCTCTTCCTGTCCCTTATTTATAAATTAAGCTTTACCATCGGTATGTATATATAGGAAAAAATAGTATATATAGGGTTCAGTACTATCTGCAGTTTCAGGCATTCACAGGGTATCTTGGGACCTATCCCCCACCTGCTGAAACAGGGGGGACTATTGTATTTGTTTTACATCACATTTAATCTTTACAATTATTTTATGAAGTTGGCATAGTTACTATCACCTGTATTTTGCAGATAAAGAAACTGAAGTTTAGAAAGATTAAGTAAATTGCTTAAGGCCAGGCAACTACCGAGTGATTAAACAAGGATTAGAATGTATCTGATTGCAAAGCCCATTGCATTAGTTTGGGTTTCCTCAAAATCAGACCTTGAGACAAGGGACTTGGGGACAGGCAGTTTACTTGAAAGCTGATCCCAGAAAGCACACATGAGAATGATGAGAAGAGTCTGACAACTCTGGAAGGGTCAATACAGGGTATATTAATGAGCAGATTACGACTGTGAGGAATTGGGGCTCCTTCTTTCTGGGGACTCTCTGAGTGTTGGCGCACCGTAGAATTATCTCACCTGATTATGAGGAATCTGGGGTTATTCGTTCATTGTCCAACTCCTTCTTCAGTGGTCGAGTTTTGAACTGCTCTGCATAAGGACTGACCAAGCTCCCCCAGGCCAGAGACACCCCTCAGTCAGAGAAGCAGAGGGATGTGGGTCCTTGAGAATATCCATCAAAGCTGCAAGGGCGCACAGGGGTGGGGAGTGGTACTGGCGCCCACCCTGCCTCCATCCATACTGCCACCTGCTAAGGCAGGAAAAATCTCTACGCCAGCTTCTCCCTCTCATGACCTAAGGAGAAGCAACTGCATTTTAATCTCTGCACTGTGGGGTTGATTTATAATTGATGAGACTTTTCCTACAGAAGTTGATGCACAGTATTGCATTTCACCAAAATTGTCTAACTTGCTATGTGATGGATATTTTTTTGTCACATTTATTCTTTCTTGGTTTTAATTACTTTGTATGTGATAACAAGGCTCATCACGTACTTTTGATAAAGTGGGGAAAAGGTCAATTTCCTCACTGCCTTCTTGTGAAATAAATAAAATAAAACTCATCTCTAACGCTGAAGTGGTTTCTATATGTATAAAGATCCATTTTTCACCCTAAAAAAGCTTCAATAAGGTCATGGGTATATAAATGGCCCCCAAATAAAAAATTTACCAGAAATCAGACTGGGAACAATGAAAACAAGGCAATATGTTTAAAAGAAATAGTAACAGTCACTCAGATTTGTATAGTACTTTGGGGTTTCAAAGCATTTTCATGTTATTTCACCAGAGCTACTTAATAAGAAAGTAATGTGTGCTGGAATCTCATTATTCCTTTTTATAGATGTAAAAACAAAGGCTCAGAATGGTAAAAGGCTTTGCCAGGGTCACCCAGTGAACTGGTGACTATTGGTGAACTTGAGCTCTGGACTGCTGAAACCCAATCTTATGCTTGTTCAACCACATCAGAGTTTTAAAATATGTGGTTCACAGGCAACCTGCATCAAAATTGCTCGTTTGCTTTTTAAATGGCCAAGTCCTGGGTCTTACCCCCTGGCATAGGCATCTGATGACACTGCCTGTGTACCCACATGCAAGGGTGCAAAATACTTGAATGAGCATGTGTTGACACTTGGATGTCATGAGGGTGATGACATTTTTCGCCACCCCTATGGATGATCTGGGGAGCATGCAAGCCACCCACAGTCTATACTACCCATGGCAGCATCTTTACACACCAGATAGCCCTGTTCTTAATAGCATAATGTTTTTTGCTCACCCATAGTGGTCATCATCATGTCCATGTCAAGATGCCAAAATTTCTCCATGAGAAAGAACATATTTGTGGTCATCCTTTCTTTGCCAATAATATCTTTAAACAAAACAGATTTACTCTCAGACATACAGACAGGCTGATTCATGCAATCTGGATAACCTTCTATTTTTTTTCCTCCCTCTCTCTTTAAAAAATTAACAAATGAGTCCCAACAGCATGTCTGCCATATAAAGAATGACTTATTGTGGCATTGACGAAGTGTCACTTAAGCGAGTTTTAAACACTTCCTGTAAATCTTCTAGTGTCTTAAGAGCCCCAACTACTCAACTTTATTTTCTCTGCCTATCGGAACTGTACTGTGGTTAACATGTTCTCTAAAACCTTTTGGGGCAGCATGAACCAATTTCTGCACCATCAAAATGAACCGGAGATGAGATACTCATAGTGCTGCCTTGATTTCCTTTGCATAGTGCTGTTGCCAGAGGTCGTGGCCGTTGTCCAATTGAGAGATGATGGGGCTTTAGACATTGATGTGGCAGTGGGGGTGGTCAGAAAGAATTTGAATCTGTGTATGTTTTGGAAGTAGGGCCAACAGAAGTTCCTGATGGATTGAGTGAGAGGCCTAAGAGAAAGAGAGCAGCTGCGGATGACTCCCAAGTTTTCTCCGCGAGCCACTGGAGTTATGATGTCGCAATCAATTGAGATGGAGGAGGCTGTGGCTGGTGTGGGTTTTGTGAGTAAGGTCAGTTGGGACATTTCATGTTTGAGAGAGCTCTTTGACATCCAGGTGGACATGTTAGGTCAACTCTTAGATATATGAGTCTGGACTTTGGGAGACAAGTCTAGACTGAAGACATACATTTGAGAATCATCAGCAAATAATTAAAATGTAAGGCTCTAGGACTACACTCATTGAGAGAATGAGTTGTAGATTGAAAAGAGGAATAAGGACTAAACCTTGGGGCACTTAACAGGGGTCTGGAAGAAGAAGAAGAAGAATCAGCGAGGGTGACTGGCAAGACACTAACAGTGAGACTTGTGATGTCTTTGATATCAAGGGAATAATGGATATCGAGGCAGAAGAAGTGACTTCCTGTCAAATTCTGCTGATAATTGACCACTGGATTTAGTGGCATAAAAGTCACTGGTAACTTTTTTGAAAGTAGTTTTTATAGATGGGAAGGGCATTGGCCAGCTTGGAATATGCTGAAGAGATGAGGGAGGAGGGAAACTGGAGCTGCATCAACTGGGTTCCTACTCAACATCTCACTTGCACCATTAACTCCAGAGGGTTGCCCATCTGTCATGCTAGTCCAGCATCTTGGGCACATGATTATAAAACCACAAATTTAACCAGTTGGATATTATGCCAACAACATGCTGAGGACTCAAATGACCAGTTTTCACCATCCTGACAAGTCATAGCCATCATCTAGAAGTGCTTCCCTCTGTTTGCAGGGAAGATGATGATAATTGGTCCCAAAATAGCCTATTGGGTGCCCAGTGTAGTGCCTCATACATAGTAAGTATTTAATAGCTTTTTGTGGTCTGAATGAATTTGTAAGAGAATGAATGTGCTTGGGTATATTTGGAGCAAATTATCTATGTTTGGTCAATGTTCTTTTTCAAATAAAAGTTCTGCAAATGATTGCTAGCAAAAATAAATAAATAAAGCCAGGGCAAGGGGAAAAAGAAAACAACCTGTTTGAGACAAACACATTGTGTCCTGAAAGATCTATTCTGTCATGCCAGCAGTCTCATTGGCTGTGATTTGTATATTAAGGAGATTTTAATTGCTCAGGTAAGTGCCTGCACCTGCTAAGACATTGTGTATAAGAGCACTTTATTACAATACAGGGCACACTTCACCCATAAAATTATTCTCTGCACAATTATCACTCCGTTTTGCTGAGGTAGAAAGTGCAACTTAACACTTTGGGTTTCACTCATTATTATTAAAATCATGGAAATTAGGATCATTGGGTAAAGCTTGTGCAGTTAACTGCTGAATTGCCCCATCCTTTCTGTTTCTCTTTTGCTTGCACCAGTGAGCAGAACCCGAGTGAGTTTTTACAGTTGTCTGTAAGCACTGGGGGGCTGGATTGTTTTCCACACAAAAGGGGCTGTAAACTCCCAGTAGAGCTTTTCTGCTGGGGCTCAGGGAACGTGTGAACTAGCTGGTTTTCTTCTTTATTTTTAATATAATTTTTTCTGATTATAAAAGAAGTGCAAAGTGAAAATTTAAAAATATATATAGGAAGTAGTGGACAATTTAGAAAATGCAGGGGAAGCAAAAAATATTCATAATTAATTAGTATTCAAGTGTTTTTGATATAGTTTCTTCCTGTTTCTGTACTGGATCGGGCAAAAGTAGGCTTGCAGTTGTGAGTAAGCGAGTTTATTCTTGTATTATTATTTATTATTATTGTATTATTTTTCATATGAACAGCTATAAACCTCTTTGCCCCACCTTGTGTAAAAATATAGAGAATGCATAAAGCACAAAGACATACGCATTCACAGAGGCATAGAGTTGTAGATCGGAATGCAAGCAGAAGAGTTGTTACATTTTTGTCTTCCTAATATGAACTATGGCAGGGGTTCATACACCACAGCTTTCAGGCCATACCCTGCCCGTTATTATAGATAAAGTTTTATGGGAACACGGCCCTGCCCCCTTAGTTTATGTGGTGTTGGTGCCTGCCTTCATGCTGCAACAGTGGATGGGGCCGGGCAGTTGCAGTAGAGGCCATATTTAGGCCCAAACAGCTTAAAATATGTATTGTTGGCCTTTTACAGAGGAAGACCTGTTGACCCTGAATTACCACAGCAACATTTTGCCACACGTCCTGTACTGACAATCAGGTGTCTCGTTGCTGATGTGGTTAACACTTCAACGTCACTTCAATGATTGCATTATTAATTTATTTGATGGCTAGCACTTAGATACAGTGTCTTGTTGTGGTCTGGCTTGACCATACTCATTTGTATTATATACCACTTTAGGGGGAGTGGCTCATTTTCACTTGTTTTTGCCGCACTTTTCCGAGGTTTGGCAGCTCCCTGATTAGCTGTGCTCCCAACAGTGGCACTCTAGGGAAGATACCAGAACCTGCCCTCTCTCTTTCTTAGAACACCAATCATCAAACTTCTGAGTGCCTTAATATGCACTCCAACGGATTCTGAATCAGTGGGTCGGGGAGGATGCCTGGGAATCTTCATTTCAAACAAGCACCTCCCCCCCCCCACCCCCTGCCATGATTCTGTTGTAGGTTTTTTATGCAACCTCATTTTCTAAATATTGCCTTAGGCCGTTTCCCTTCTCTCCACCTGCTCTGCCAGACTTACCTGCTCTCCCTTCCAACCACTTAGGGCTGTGATCTCTCGGTTAGGGATTGAAAAATCTATTGGGAGTTCGAAGGTTAACATGTAGTCACTCAAGAATGTGCTTTTATTGGGTTAGGATTTCCTGGAGACCAAGCCTTAACCTGAGAAGTGGTTCTGAAAATTTCAAATCAATGTCAAGTCAATGTAGGAGAAGTTTAGACAAGTGGGCCTTTAGATGCCCCTAAAATAGGGCCATGAACCAACCCTGTTGAATGCTAATGGTTTAATACGGGCTATGCAAGTTTGTGAGATACCCTAATTACCAAGCAAACAAAACGAAGCACTGAATGAACACATATGGAAAATCTCATTGGTCAGAAGTGGTTGATATTCACCTTTGTCTCCATGGTTCCTGTTTTATTTCACTCATCCATTGTCTTCTATTTTCCAATATTGACACCCTTCAAAACCTCTTTGGACACAATACAGACTCTATGTCAGTGTGAACATTGATTTGTAGTTACAACAGTGTTATTTAGGTTACTAGTAGAGTAACTTTTATCAAAAGCCTAAATAAGTTTCCCATTTGAGAGTTCCATCTCTGTGCATTGACTGCAAGCCTTAAATGAAATGGTTTCTTTTCTTCTCTAACTCTCCAGCATGCCTTTAACAGCTATTACAAATTTGTAAGGACTACAAGCCCCCAGGCTCAAAAAAAAAAACAAACCAAACAAAAACATTATTTTCTCCATTGCCTGGCCTTTAGGTGGCACAGTCTTGGAAAGCATTTAAACATTTACTTTTTTTTGAGAACCTGGTGTACCCAGTATTGGTTTAGGTGTAATGAGGGAATGAAGAGGTGCCATAAAGCAAAGTTTCTGTCCAAGAATTACCTATAACATAATTAGCAAGAAAAATAATTAAGTAACTTACAATTGGGGCACAATCCGGGGCATAGAGTTAAACCCTTGGTGTTCAATGTTTTAACGTTTATTTATTCAATCAATAAGTATTTATTGATTATCTACTATGCGTAAGTACTGTATTAGTAGCAAACACGAGACAAAAACCCTTGCCCTTAGGGAACTTATTCTAGTGGAGAAGACAGATGACAAACAATAGTGTTTGAGTGATAAATGCTAAGGAAAACACCAGTAAAATAGAAAAGGGCTTCAGAGAATGTGTGTTTAGGAGATGGGGGAAGGGATGGTGGTTAGTCTCTTTGTAAGCTACCCAAAGGCTCAAAAATTTGAATCTCACTGACTTTGAGACTCTGTCTTAGATTCTAGCCTTTAAGGCCCCAAACTCAGACTCTCAAGGCTGCTGTGTTGTTCTGGAATTCTCTTCAAGTAGACAGAAATTCTAACCAAGTGATAAAATTCTCATTTCCTTACAAACTGTAGTCTTAAAAGGGAAGACATAATTCAATGGCATGAAGATGTTTGGGAATTTATAAACATCTAAGTACATAGCCCAGCTCTGGGGGAGGTTTCTGGAGGCTTTTCTGGCCAGCATTTCCAGTGTTTTGCTCCTTATCTTTCTGATCTGAGCTCCTTAGGCAGGTCTCTTCTGACCACCCATCAAAGCCACCCCCGCCCCCAGTAACACATTACCTCCTTTCACTTAATTTTTTTTCATAGCACTTATCATTAATTGATATTTATTTATCTACCTGATAATTGCTGTCTTCCTCTACTACAAAGAAAGCCCCAAGAAAGTAGGGAGCTTGTTTGTTTTGGCCTTGGCATATAGTAAATTCTCAAAACATATTTTTTGAATGAAAGAAGACTGCCAAGAATTAGCTATATCTTACTTGGAAAAAGACCACTTTACCCTTAAAAAATTCTCTCAACCTAATTTAAGATTCTAGTTCACTTTATTTTAAAAAACAAACTTCTAGTTTTAATTGTAATAGTTTATAAATTTGGAACAATTTAAAATAGAGTTCTTATTAGTGAAACTTTTGAATTCTCCAGTTGGTTTCCAGACAGACAACTATATTTTCATGAGCTTGTTGTGGGGAAAAAAAAAACACTGTAATTAAGGCAAAATTTCCCACTTTTCCTAAAAGATAATGTGTTTGCATCTCTTTTTCACTTAATAAAATTCACAGATGGCATTTACCTTGCATATGATTTTTTCTTCAGATAACCTAATTTCACATGTATCATTTGAAACTATTGTTTTCTTATATTATGAAATAATTCAAGCAAATGGAAAAATATTCAGAATAATATAATAGGTACCTGAGTGCTCACCAGCCAACTTTTTCAAATCTTAACATTTGTCTAATTTGCTTTATATCTTTTAGATAAATAAAAAGCATTTCAAATAAGTGGAAATCCCCTGTACAATTGTTTATTTTTCTATTCTATTCTCCCTTCTCCAGAGGTCATAATTATCTTGATTTGGTTTTTAATCTCTCCATGCTTGTTTTTATAATTTCATACATATATATGATTTCATAAACAAAACAGAGTTGTGCATATTACTATACAAATATCATACTACAGTTATCATTTTGCACTTGTGGTTTTTGTACTCAATGTGATTATTTGACATTATCCATTTTGATACACATAGCTATCATAGGTTACTACACAGACTTCCCAGTTTACCTCCTGATACCATCCAGGCTGGCAGATATGCGAATTTGTACTCCCTCTGTAGTATATGAAAGTGGTTTACATTTTCATTGATTCTTGCTATTTCTGGGTTTTATGTTCATCTTTGCCCTTCCAATGGGTAAAATGTTATTTATTGTTGTTTTGTCATGCATATCTCTAATGAGTAGCAAGTAAAACATCATTTCTTATGTCAACTGGACTTTTAGATATGCTCTTCTGTCAATTCTCTGTTCATATCCTTTGCCCATTTTTCTTTAGTTTACTTACCTGTTTGTAATTGATTCATAAAAGTTCTTTAAACTGAATACAGAAATTTTTTAGTTACTTGAATTACAAATACCATAATTCAGACTGTGGTTTATTATTTCACTTATGTATGACATATGGTGATCACAGAAATATTTAGTTTTAATTTAGTATTCAAATTTATCAGCTCTTTTTTATAATTATATTTATTATATCTTGTTTAAGAAATTCTTTACTTTGAGACCATAATGACTTTATCTTACATGGTCTTTTAGAAGTTGTAATATTTTGATATATACATTTAAACTTTCGATTTACATGATTTTTTTTTTTTTTTTTTTTTTTTTTACACAACTTTCCCTTAAGTGTGGATAGCACTTGTGATTATTAGGAGATTTCACTCACTTGATTACTAATGAATTGACTCCAAGTAATCAAAAGTGTTCAAAATCAATTACTCTGATACTTTTACTTGAGGGTGATCTCTAGGAGCTGGGAGCAAGCCTCTTCGAACAGACTTCAAGGAAACAGGGACCTCAGTCCTATATCCATAAAGGACTGAATTCTGCCAGCTAACTGAATGAGCTTGAAGAGGCCCCTGAGCTCCAGATGCAAATGCAGCCTAGCTGACCCCGATTTCAGCCTTGCGAGGCCCTGAGTGAAGAATGCAGCCCTCTTACCTACAGAAATGGCAAGAAAATAAATGGCTCCTCTTTTAAGTGCCTAAAATTTATGGTGATCTGTCACACAGCAAGAAAACAATTATGCTATATTTTTGTATTTAAGTTATCAGATATTAAGGAAGGTATGTCAAGATATTACATTGTGATTATGGTCATTAACTTCTACTAGTAAATCTGCCCAGTTTTACTTTTATGCCATGACACTTTATATAAATTCAAAATGGCTACTTAATGAATTTTTCTTTTTTTATTATTATATAGTGACTCTATTATTTTATTTCTATTTTTTATTTTCTTTCTCTGACTTAGGTTTATTGTAAAACATATTTTCTGATATTAAAATACTTATACCATTTATTGTTTGCATAGTATTTTCTTGCTATGTTGTTTTTTATCCCTTTATTTTCGATCATTCTGTCTTAAGTTTTCAGAAGCATCTTTAGTAAACAGCAGATAGTAGATTTTTAAAATACAGTTTAAGACTGTTTATATTTAAATGGTGAGTTTTATCAGTTACATTTACTGTGTTTATTGTTTTATTTTGATTTTTTTATCATCTTATTATGCTTTTTATTTTATAAAAACCTTCCTGGTTTATAAAACTTTGACCAAAGTGTCCTCTCTCATTTTCTTTCTCTGTTAATTTAATAATTATACATTGTATTTTCATTTTTTTGTGGTTACTTTCAAATTTTAACAGTCATCTTTTATTTAACAAACTAATATTAATCAGTATTTTTCCACTTCTAAAAAATACAAGGACTTAACCTTTTAAAGATCTGATCATGCCTTTTTATTGCCTTTTATCTTATGCATTATATCTTATACTTCAGTTTCACCTCATTTTTATAGCATTCCAATTAATAACTTTTATAAATATTGATCTATATAGTCAATGCTTATTTAGGTACTCATATTTTCTTTTTCATAATTTGCCTTTGCACCTTACACCTTAATTCTATATTCAGTTTCTTCTTCCTTATGAATATTCTTTAGTGATACCATCTGAATGCTCTTAATATGTACCTGAAATGAATTTATTTTGGCCTAACTCTAGAATGATAACTTAATTGGGTATAGAAATATAACTTGCCAATTTTTTTCTCTTAGCACTTTGAAATTATTATTCCATTATTTTTAGCTTTTTTGATCTGGAAAAACCTTTGTCACTCTTGTAAGAGGTGTGGTCTATGGATGTCTCTTCCCCTTGGATCTTAATAGTCATTGTGACTGACTTTTTGATCAATAGAATATGATATAAGTGACCCCATGCCAATTTGCAGACCCAGGCCTTGAAAGATTGGTAGTTCCCCGCCTTTCCTCTTAGCAGTCTCATTTTCAAGGAAGCCAGATTCTGTCTAAGAAGTTCAATTATGCTGATACTGCCATGCTGTGAGGTACATCATGTGCTTCACTTGGAAAGACTACCTAGAACCAATAATCTCAGATCAGGTGACAAACATGGGAGTGGAAAAAAAGCCATCTTGGACCTTTAATCCCCTCCCAATGTGATGTAGAGAAGATCCAAGGCCACAGACATGTGGCTCTGTTCTCATTGTCCCAGTCTTCTCAAGCTCTTCAAGACCCCCTACCTGAGGCCTAAGTCATTCTGAAGCAGGGGCTAGCTGTCCTCACTGTGCTCTGCTAAAACTCCTGATTCGTGAAGTCATGAGCATAACAGAATGGTGGTTGTTTTACATACCTAAGTTTGACGTGGATTGCTACAGCTTAATAGATTTGGAACAATAGCATTTTCCCTTTATAATACCTAGATCAAATGGGGCAATTGTACATTTATTAGTATGAAGATTTGTTTAATATTGTTCTTCCTCAAATGAGTAGGTACTGTAAAAGTAGAAAAAAAAAGCATACTTTGTTTTATACTTTAGGAACTTGATAAACATTTGTGAATGCATAAATATTTTGAAAAGTTTCTACTGCTCAATTTTTAGACTAATTATTGATTTAATAGATAATTCCAAAAATTATTTTTTACGGTGTTGTTTATATGGGCTTCTATAATCAACTAAGCAAACCAATTAAAATAGTAGATGAAAAAATGGTTAAAAATTCAATTTAATCAGCAGATGCAAGATCTGATTCTTTTTATGTTTTTAAGGCTTAGTTACACCTTCTATACTGATGATTTTCCTGGCCATGGAGAGTGGAAATAGTCAATGAACCAAAAAAAAAGCTGGATTGAGTAAATAGAGTGCATATTGAAAAGTTTAGGGTTTAAATTTAAAGATTACTTAATCACTTTTATTTTAAAATCTGGGAAACATCAGAATGCCTCCCCCGAATGGGCCCTGGCTTCACTGTGTATGAGTGACGATGGGGCTACTTCATGGTTTCCTGACATCTGTTCCTCTGTGCCTTCATGGACAGCTGCTGAAGCTCCGATCTGTTTATTCTCCTTGTCACTTGGTTATTTCTGCTTTCACCCTCCAAAGATAAGTAATTCCTTTGTAACGAGAGCCTCTAGAAATAGAGCTTGGGGGACACACCTATTTGTTTATTTTTCAGGCACACCTTGCTATGTCCTAGAGAGTAAAGTCAGCTTACGTAGGTACATAAAATATAATAGCAAGATAAATTTTAAAATACAGAGGAGAAAAGGAAATGAATGAAATAAAAATGGAAGATGAAGGGCAATAAAGGGCCTGGTAAAAGACTCAGACAACTCAAACCATAATGACTTTTCTTCTGGTTTCTGGTGGGTCAACATTTGTCTCTGAACATCACAGGAAAGGGGAAACTGGCCAGTTATATGGTTCTAAGTGCCCCTAACTTGAATGCAAACCAATTGTTCAGAAATACAGTTGTTTTAGTTCTCATACCATATAGTAATTTCTCCCGGTTTCCTCATAAAGGGGACCCAGGAGGAACAAAATAGTTTCAGCTAAGCAGTAATTTAGACTAAGACAGCATTTAGGAGAGGCTGTAAGCATGTGAGGGATTCAGAAGAAAAGAGGTTGCTTTCACATTGTATTCCTGGCTACTAACAGTGCCAGGCAAATAGTAGATGCTTGTTAAACCTTCCTTAAGTGTACGCACAAAAGAAAAGAAAAACAATTTACGAATTCTTGCTGTTCTGTAACCAAAAGTTCTCTATAAGAGGAACTGTCTTCCAAGGACCCGATGCAATATCTGGCATGACTTCCATCACCATCCATGTCAGGGTTGCTGTGGAAAACGCATCCTTTTTGAGGGGAGTGGTGGGCACCACTGAGTTGAACAAATAGTGATTGCTCACCGCTGAGAAGGCTGCTGTGGGTTTCGATGCCTTAGAGGAAATGTCTGTGTAGCCTCCGCGATTGCCATTGTAGTCCTGGAAACTTGAGAGGCGAGTGCTAAGAACCAGTGCTATGAACTCACATCCTCTCCCTACTGCACACGGTAACTGATCGATCTCTTTCCTTTATGCCATTGGGCTCCGCAGATCCTTCCCCCTGAGTTCTGTTTAATAACATCTGAGGACTGACCAAGTTTTTCCCCATTTCTTCATTTTTCTGGAATAAATCTTGAAATATCTGTCTATATTTCGTCAGTATGAAAGCTTACTTTTTAAAAAATATTTGTTTTATTTTTAAAAGATTTTATTTATCTTTAGAGAGGCGAAGTGAGGGAGAAAAAGAGGGAGAGAAGTATCAATGTGTGGTTGCCTCTCGCATGTGCCCTATGGGGACCTGGTCTGCAACCCGGGCATGTGCCCTGAGTGGGAATCAAACCAGTGACCCTTTGGTTCGCAGACCGGCCCTCAATCCACTGAGCCACACCAGCCAGGGCTGAAAGGTTACTTTTTCAAGTCATAGTTTTCTTCTCTTTACCAACCTTTATGTCCACTGAACAATAATTATACTGTGGCCTGAAAGACACAGTGTCATTGTGTGGGTTAAAGTCAGAGTATAAAAGTGGGTATACGACAATGAGGCTATAGTATTCTTTGCTGTGTTGCAACTGTCCACCTAGGTTATGTGAGAAGGCCCAACGGTAAAGCCAAGTCACAAAAATAGGTTGCTTTATTTACCACACTACTCCACCCTCGGAAGTGTTTTGAACAATGCTACACATTTGTGTTGGTAAAGAATAAGGCAGTCTTTCCCTTTATTTTCTTTGGTCAACATTTTCTTTACTTGGAAAAGCAGTCTCTGTGTGAAAGAGCAGGAAACAAAGCTCCATCGTCTGGACTTTACTTTTACCCCTGCCAGCGAAACACCAAAATACTGCCATGGGCAAGGCTCCTGTGATGGCATTTCCACCATTTCCAGTCCAGCCATTGGCCACTGAAATAAGGACTCTTGTTGATTTTCTTTCTGCTGTTTTTTTAACCTCAGCATTTGCTTCTGTCCAGGGCTCGTTGACATTTCTCTGCCAAAACAGAACACCTGTACAGTAAAGGGGAGAGAAGGAGAGCTAGGAATGCAGACACTTGCCACTGTTCCACTGACTGGGCTGTGTGCCAGATACCAAGAAAGTCCAGCAAGTCCACTTGGGGTTGTCCAAAGGGAAGCCTTGCATGGTGGTCCTCCAGTGAGCAGAGTGTTGAGGGGGCACTGTACCGGTCTGTTTGTTGTTTGGGGGAACTCACAGTCCCCATGGCTTCATAGCCACAGACCCGCACACATACTCAGCTCTCACCAGGTGTGCTACTATCCAAAGCACTTACATCTAGCAAGTCCTAAAAGTGGAATTTGATATCCTTTCACATATATGAAGGTACTAGGTTGTAGGGCAGAAAATGGCTTGCTGGAGGCAGGATGCAGCATGCATCCTAGTTTGCTTTTATGAGCAAGTTGCCTCCACCTTGGCTGCCCTTGTGCACATAGAGGGGAGGTCGAGGAGCTGGGGCAGCTGGGCTATTCTGTAAGCCAACCACACAGGTCTGGCCAGGTGGCCCCGGCACATTCCTCTGCACTGAATTGGAGTTCAGCACATTATAGTGGTTTGTGGAATTGCAGAATCTAAAGAGAATGAGAAGAGTGGGAGAAAGATGTAACAGCTGAGTTTATGGTTTCGCCTGGTCTACATTTGATGGGGAAGTGCGCCCAGGAAAAGGCAGGCTTCAGATAATCAAGACTGCATAGGTGTTCCATAAGCACTCTCCTACAGAAGTAACTGAGCTGCTGTGACATCAGAACAAAACTGGAGTTTAAACTAATGCCCTGTCACTTCCTGGCTGTATCACCTTTGAGAACTTTCTGAACCTTTATGAATGTGCTTCCTCATCTAAAATATAAAGATGACTGCGAGTGTGGTGAGAATCACACATGATAACGCGTATTTAAAGGCTTAACCTAGCCCTTGGCACTATTGCCTTCCTTCTTATTACATCATCCTCATCATCATCGCTATTCATTTTGGTCTCCAGGCACATGGCCTTAAAACATCATCGTCATCATTAAATATCATTGGGAACACCCCGTGTGTCACTGATCAACAATAAAATCAAGAATAAAACGCACTTCCTCTATACAGCTGAAACTCATTTTCTTTTCAAATAGTCTAGGCTCAGGGGTGTCCAATCTTGCAGCCCATGGGCCGCATGCAGCCCAGGATGGCTATGAATGCGGCCCAACACAAAAATTGTAAATTTCCATAAAACATTATGAGATATTTTTGCGATTATGTGTCACAAAGTGTTTAATGTGTGGCCCAAGACAACTCTTCTTCCAGTGTGGCCCAGAGATGCCAAAAGATTGGACACCCCTGGTAGAGAAATCATGTTTTGATTTATTCAATACTTAATATTCAATACCTAATTTAGTTGAGTTACTCAAAATAGCTTGAATTATAAATGTTTTCTTTAGGATTTTTTTTTTTAAGTAAGACCTAGTCTTTCAAAAACTGGCCAGTGGCATTTGCTAAGCCATGCGTCTTTGTTAGACCTCATTTTCTGCTATTACAAAATAGCAACTGAGGTCCTCTCAGTTCTCACCTATATACACAACTCACTTGAGGAAAAGAATGGGTTTCTTAACGTGGGAACCTCATTTTGTAGATTAGCCAAAAATATTCTAAGGAGCTACAGTGGTTTTCCAAGGTCACTCAAATAGGCAGAGAGGGTAGGAGTTGAACGAAGAACTTCCAGGCCTAGGACGAGTGTTCTGCTCACTGTGTCTTCAATCATATGAAAATGATGACAATGCCTCAGATAATTAGGACACATTAAAGCCTATAACTGTACTGTTATATTGGTTTCACAGGCACTTCAGAATTTTATAGTTCTTCATGATTACCATTATAATAGCGCTTATTACTATCAAAAATCAATGATCACCATTCAGTCATATAGATTGCTTTGCAAAGCTTAAAGAGATTGCGCAGAATCTGTACTGACCCCTTAATATTCTCAGGATATTGCCACTTGCCACGAGGTAAATAATTATTTGTTATGCCAAATGAGATTTATTCCCTTTGATATTATTATCTTTCTCATAAATATCAAGTGTTTAAAAAGGGTAGCAGTTTGACTTTTATTGTCAGTTTTATTCAAAGATGATTATGGTAGTGATAATAATATTAATAGATAACATTTGGTGAGCTCTTACTGTCAGGCTCTTTGCCTAGTATTGAGTACTTTCTGTAGATTTTCCCATTTAATCCTCCCAATTAAACCTATGGAGTTGTTACATCTCTTACTTTCATTTTATAGTTAAGGAAATGGAGACAGAGAAGAGAAATGACTGCTCTTCGACCTAGCAAACAGTAGCACCAAAAATTAAATTTGGATAATATAGTCTTACATATTTTTCAGAGCCATGCGGACTTGTATTTTTAAAATACTGTTGAGCAGAAGGCTTGTAATTAATGAATTCACTCAGTATTTGTCTAGTACCTACTATGCGCCGGGCACAGTGCTGATGCTGGAGAGACATGGTAAACAAGGCAGATAGATAGTCTCGTATGTAGATAGAGAAAAGGAATAGTCCCAGGTGAGAAGCATGGCCGGTAGAATTATTGCTTTCACCATCGGTCTGTCTCTATCTCAAGAAAACCGAAGGTCTGCCTAGTACCCAGGATTTGACTTTCTTCTGTATAACAACAAATTATCTGTTAAACTCTTTGGCCTTTTTAGTATCATAAGGCTAAAAGTCTTAATTAAAGTAGTTACCTCTCCTCCCGGTCAGTCACTGGGATTTGATGCACCATATTGACACTAGCACTTTGATCCTAAAGACACTGAGATAAGCATATTTAAAACAGAATTCTGTCAGTGTCTATTATATTTTGTTGAGAAAGTTTTAGGGAACACATTCCAACTAGCAAATTTAATTTGTCGATCATTTTTCCGTAAGTCTTGGCTAAATCATTTTCGATTCTTTCCATTCTAATGTTCATGTTATTGAATTATTTTTATCAAAATCAGTTCTTTTTCCATTTAAATTATAGAGTGAAGATTAGATTTGTTGATCAGTTTTGTGTCCATAACAGTTCTTACGGATTTTAGTGAATCTTCTTTCATGAACATTGTTTCTGTTAAGCTCATTTTTCCAGAGTCTGACTTTTCATATTTTGTGAAGTATCGACTTTTTTTTTATCAAAATCCATTTTTTTTAAGATTTAGGTGTTCATTTTTGGCTGTTACATTTTATCTCATGCTGATTGTTTTTTCTCATGATATTCATTATAAACACTGATATTTTCTATTTATTCCCTAGCTCATCTGTGAAAAAATATTTGAACATATATTTTGAGATGGAAAGGAAAGAAGAACTCAAGCCATGAAGGGACTGGTAACAAAAGAAAACAGAGATGAAGTGAAAGGGATTGGTGAAAAGAAGGGTAATGTGAAGGGTATTGAAAGAGGAAAGAAACAGAGGAGAAAGTAAGGGGCAGGTGTGGGAGAGGAAGTCAAAACATTTTCATTTTCAAGACGGAGGAATCCTAACAATTGGCTCTAAGTAGTGCAGTCATTTCAAATGGCAGTGACCCTTTTAAGATTTTTCCTTTTTGGATCTGCAAAGCTTTGTTGTATCTTGAAAGAGTCACCTATGTTCTTACTTCTTCCTCTTCATAGTAACTAGAGGATGTTCTGTTTGTCTGTTTCCTAGCCTACCTGTTTTACAAACCTGTGAATGGAAACTTGGTCAGTTGGAGTGTGTTTGGATAAGGTTAGTAAATCATTTTGAAAAAAAGGCAGTATCATGTGGAATGGATGTGCTGCTCCTGTGAGAACACCTTCCAAGGAGGCAGGGCACTTGTTTTCTCCGTAGAACTCCATGAGTCCTCAGTACAAGCCCCCAGAAGTGAACCTGAATGAGTTTTGGAGTGGAGACCACCTCAAAGCTACAGAATTAACTGAGGCTGTCAAGGTCACATAGAGCTGGTAACTAGAAACTGGAGCCTGGTTATGCTTGGGAAGACTGAGTAAATTAACTCTCTCTCCACAACCACTGCCCCCAACATACTCTCCTAACAGTCTCTAATCTTACTCCCCTTTGTTATTGAATATTTATTTTGGTGATTACTTGTTTAATGTTTCACTTGACCAGAGACCAAAAGCTCCACAAAGGAAAGAACTAGGTTGGTTTTGTTCACCACTCTGTACCTGTATTTAATATAACCCCTGGCACATAGCAGGTGCTTAATTCACATTTGTTTTAAACACACACACACACACACACACACACACACACACACACACACATTAAGTGAACTGCTAATCTAAAGCAAAGAACAAAACAGAGCTTTTGAATTTGGCATGAACCATTTACCTTAAAGGGGCTTCCCCCTTGATTCCCTTATGTGGATTTGGAGCAGAAAGAGCTAGTGTGGATAAGGGAGCTTTTACTCATGCCGATGCTTCCCATGCTTGAAACTGGTTATCCCCACCATGTGTTTCCCTGGTAACATCCTGTGACTGGGTCCAGAGTTGGCTTTTCTCATTTTTCTGAACAATGGCCCTGGTTTACGTAGGTTCTGAGGCCCTAGGTCCTCCAGGGGAAGTTGGTAGATGTGGAAAACTCCAGGACCCAGACTTGCCTCACGAGAGCAGGCTGAGAGAAGGAAGAGACCTTCAGAAACCTGATCACAACCGCTTTTGACATGGGGAAAGGCACACAGCATGAAATCAAGAATGTATCATTATTACTTGAATCTTGGAATTTTTCAGATATTCGGAGGGCACTGACCCTCCACACACAAAAGAGTGACACTGCTTCTAAGTGATGGCTCTGATTATAATAAAACCATGAACTGGTCCACTTAGTTTAGGGAACAAACGTGTAAAGGGACTGTACTTGCCTCTCTCTCTCTCTGACCCGATTTTCTTCCTTTCATTCTCCATACTCCAGCAACATAATCGTTTTCCTGTTCTTTGGACAAAAAAGTCTTACTCTTGCCACTGGGCCTTTGTGTGTCCTGTTTCCTCTGCCTAGGATGTTCTTCCTCGAGCTGTTCATACTGCTGGTGCCTACCCATCATTCAGTTCTGTGCTTCACTGTCATTGTCTCATGTCTTACCACCCTCTCTAAAGTATTCACTGAGTCCTGCTTTTATCTTTTTTCTGTTATCTCTGTCTATGATTCTCTTAATGCTTCCTGCAGTCATTCATTAATTTATTTTCTGTCTTTATCTGTATAATGTAAAGTTTGTGAGAAAACAAATGCTATTTTGTTCACTGTGTTATTCCCAGCTTCTAGATTATTTTAAAGTATATTTTAACTGATTATGCTATTACAGTTGCCCCATTATTTTCTCCCCTTAATTTCCCTCTGCCCTGCACCCTCCCTTCCCACTAGCATCCCCCACCCCCTTAGTTCATGTCCATGGGTCTTGAATATAAGTTCTTTGGCTTCTCCATTTCCTATAATATTCTTTACCATCCCCTGTCTATTTTGTACCTACCAGTTATGCTTCTTATTCCCTGTACCTTTTCTCCCTTTCTCCCCACATGCCTCCCTGCTGATAACCCTCCATGTGATCTCCATTTCTCTGATTCTGTTCCGGTTCTAGTTGTTTGCTATTTTGTTTTGTTTTGTTTTATTTTGTTTTAGGTTCAGTTGTTGATAGCTGTGATTTTGTTGTCATTTTACTGTTCATATTTTTTATCATCTTCTTTTTCTTAGATAAGTCCCTTTAACATTTCATATAGTAAGGGCTTGGTGATGATGAACTTCTTTAATTTGACCTTATCTGGGAAGCACTTTATCTGCCCTTCCAATCTAAATGATAATTTTGCTGGATAGAGTAATCTTGATGTAGGTCCTTGCCTTTCATGAATTTGAATACTTCTTTCTAGCCCCTCCTTGCCTGTAAGTTTTCTTTTGAGAAATCAGCTGATAGTCTTATGGGAACTCCTTTGTAAGTAACTGTCTCATTTTCTCTTGCTGCTTTTAAGATTCTCTCCTTATCTTTAATCTTGGGTACTGTAATTATGATGTGCTTTGGTGTGTGGTTGCTTGGGTCCAAATTCTTTGGGACTCTCTGAGCTTCCTGGACTTCCTGGAAGTCTATTTGCTTTGCCAGATTGAGGAAGTTCTCCTTCACTATTTTTTCAAATAAGTTTTCAATTTCTTGCTCTTCCTCTTCTTCTGGCATTCCTATGATTGGGATGTTGGAATGTTTAAAGTTGTCCCAGAGGTTCCTAAGCCTCTCCTCATTTTTTTGAATTCTTGTTTCTTCATTCTGTTCTGGTTGAATGTTTATTTATTCCTTCTGCTCCAAATCGTTGATTTGGGTCCTGGTTTCCTTCACTTCACTCTTAGTTCGCTGTGTATTTTTCTTCATTTCACTTTGCATAGCCTTCACTTTTTCTTCTATTTTGTGACCATACTCAACCATTTCTGTGAGCATCCAGGTTACCAGTGTTTTGAACTCTGCATCTAACAAGTTGACTATCTCAACTTAGTCAGGGCTACTCTTAGTCAGGGCTACTCTTAAGGTGCATGGGCCCTATGCAGTTTGTTTCAAGTGATGCATGACAGTTAATGATAAGCAATAAAGCTAATCTATGAACATTTACCTGATTGAATGACAATGCAAGACAGGTGGGACATGTTGGATAAATGCAGATTTTTTCTGTAACTTTTAACTGTATAAGGATCTAGGGCTATTGAAATAGAGAAATATCCCATCTAAACCAGACACCTTTTTGGCTTAATAAGTTATATTCAGATATTTCCATATCCTGTACAAATAAGGTAACAAGTGCTTGATTGGGAGGCCACTCATTATTTGTGTGTCTTTTATTTCATAATTTATTTTTACCTTACTTTTTTTTGGTGGTCATGATGAAAAGTATCTTCTAAAACATGCGGTGGGGTTCCTTCAGACTCAGGGCTTGAGACAGAGGTCTCATTTGTCCAGATCTAAAGATGTAGAACTTTGGGAAGGCAAAGGAACCAGGCTTGTAGAACTTTGGGAAGGCAAAGGAGCCAGGTTCTGAAACCATCCTACTAGGATTCACATCCACCCATGCCAGAGACTTCTCTAGTAAAAACTCTTTCCTCTTGGCATAAACAATGCTTAGGTCTTAATGACAGAAGCCCTGTTTCACTCTTTCTCAGAGGGCCAGTCATTCCCACTGCCATGCTTGTCAGCATTCAGTCTCTGTGTGGAGCTCTTTCTCACAATGCTCAGTCCCCAAGCTATGTCTCCAACAGGAGTGCTTTAATGGGCAGAATCCAAGGTATACATACACCAGCCTCCAAGCTGCAAGAGAGTCTGGGAATGCATTTTTTTCAATTCTTCTTCAGAACGATAGGGCTTCTACAGTGGAAAGGTACTCAAATGTAGGGAGGATTTTCAATGATGTAGCTGCAACTGAGGGATTCAATGCAATAGCTTTTTAGCATTTTAAATAGGAATTTTATATGATTTGTGTCTTTAAATTATAAAAACATTCTGAGTTCTGATTAGACTGTGAGTTGAAAGGTAGCAAGAGTGGCAGCAGGGAGACTGGTCAGGAGGCTATTACAGTCGCATAGGGAAAAGATATGATATAAGACCTGGGGCGTGACAGCAGGGATGGAGAGAATTACGCAGAGTCTGGTCCAGTACGACACGGTAAACCGCGGCAAATCCAGTGGGATGGGCTGGAGGAGGTGAGCTGCAGGCAAGTTACAGATCGCCATTTAACCAAGGAGTTTCCGTAGTAACACACAGAGAGAGTGCCCTTTTTATTAACTTTGTCTTCTACTGCTGAGAAGATGTCTATGAAGATAATAGAAGAACAGAAGTTATCAAACTGGTCATCTAATATCACCTAAGATATTAAGTACCAAAATGAGTGCATGCTATTCCATTTTTCTTAATCAGTGTGGTTTTCATAGTCCTGCTTATGGATAACTACGTTTTAATCAGATGAGGTGTCTAAACAAAGCAGATTAACAATGTTAACCTTTTTCTTTCTTTTATTATATTACCTTTTTATTTGCTGAAACTGCAGCGTGTGTCCAGGTCAAATTGCATGGCTATTTCAGTTCACTCTTGCTTCCTAAAGAAACCAGGAGCTTGGAGTCCACAGACTAAAATTTAATGTGAATGTTGCAAATCTGAGCCACCAGGAAGTGCTTTTAAAAGGAATTTCCTGATGATTGTAAAACAAATATTATCAACTCTTTTATTACTAATCTGAAGATAAATATATATAACCTGACCCAACCATGGCTAAGAGGAATATAGACTTTTTGAAGTTTGAAAGGTTGAAAACCCTTCATAAGGAAGAGGAATTGTTTTATGAGATCTGATTATGAATGATAGACTGAAACTGAGTGAGGGGAAACTTTGAGCTGAACATCAGATAAAATTTCCTCCAGTAAAGAGCAAATCTTGGAGTCTCTCCAGACAGGCGTAGTCATCACACTGTCTCTGTAAGACAGCCGGATCCTGACCTGGCCGGTCCGTGGCCCACACAGGGAAGGGGTCCTTTTCCTCCAAGGCTGTCTTTGTTCAGGAGCTGTTATTAGATGAGAAATGAATTTTGGAAGTGATCTAGAGGATTTTCAAGGAGTACCCCAAAATGTCAAAGCACCTCTCAGACCTCCGTTGCTGCTTGACAGCAGAGGTGAAACAGAAGGTGACCAATGATCACCCACAGGAAACAAGTCTTTTGTCATGGCAGCAACCTATTTTGAAGGAAATTATTGCCATTGTAATCATAATTTATTGATATGAGACATAATAGCTTTATTCTAAACAGTGGCTGGCTGGCTGGTGGAAAGTCTTCATTAACTGTTAAATGGGTGTCTGTGATAATGTGGTAGGGAACACATTGAATGAAATTCATTAATTTGCCACCCCAAAATATAATTTGCCTCATTAGGAAAGAGGGAGTAAATTTTAAAAAGTATGTTTATATTTCTTGCCTCGATATTTTATATTTAATGCTAGAGAGTTCATAGTTCTGATGTGTTTCAGCTCTTGTGGTTGGTTTCAAAGGAAAAACAAAAACTTTGCAAACAAACTGTGTAAATGAATCCATTTTCTTTTCTTTCAATATTTATTTTCAGAGAAAGGAAAAGAGAAAGATACATGTAGGAGTATAGGTAAAGGTAAACATGCTGTTGGTTTTTATGCAATTCAGAAGACTGAGAAAAATAACGATGCTTCTGCCAATGATCAACTATGCACTAAAAGCTATATACAGTGGTGAGAAAAAGAACAGGACTAATGAGAGGGGAGTTATACTTTCGACGTAAGTCAGAAGACTCCATATTTTCTGGCTCCAAGTGTCCCCTGATTGATCGATAGATCTAATTCAATCACAATTAAAGTCACAGTGGGTTTATTTTTTATAGAAATTGAAATGCAGGTTTCAAATTTTATGTGAAAATTCAAAGGTTCTAGAATAGCCAAAGCAACTTTGAAAAAGGACCAAGTTACTAATTATAGAATTACCAGTATCTGATTTCAAAACATATTATAAAGCTATAGTTATTAAATCAATTTGGTATTGGTGTAAAGCAGGAATAGGGAAACCTTTTATGTGAAGGCCAAATAGTAAATATTTTAGGCTTTGTGGACTATACTATCTCTGTCACAGCTACTCAACTCTCCTGTTGTAGTGTGAAAAGAGCTAAAAGCAATATATGAAGGAATAAGTATGGCTGTCTTTCAATAAATCTTTATTTAAAGACACTGAATTTTAAATTTATGTAATTTTTAAATATCAAGAAAAACTATTCTTTTGAGGTTTTTAAACCATTTTGAATGTTGGAACCAACCATACTTATCTTGTGGCTGCACTTGAACAGACAGTGTGCCAAACTTGCCCTGTGAGTCATCCTTAGCTGACCCCTGGTGTAGAGATAGAAAAAAAGGTGGATGGAACAAAACAGAGAGTCAAGAAGTAGGTCTACACAGATATGGGCAACTAGTTTTTAATAAAAATACACAGGGAATTCTTTGGGAAGGGATAGTCAAATGGTGATGAAATATTCATATAGAGAAAAAATGAATTTTGATCCATACCATACAACATATATAAATATTAACTCAAAATAGGTAATGTGAAACCTAAAACTATAAAAAATTTAGAAGAAAGCATAAAATAAAACCTTTGTGACATTGGTTTAGAAAAAGATTTCTTAGACACTATCAAAAGCATGATACTTAACAGACCAAATTGACAAATTGGATTTATCAAAACAAGAACAAGAAAAAAAAACTCCTCTTTGGAAGACACTATTATTAAAATTAAAAATCCATCAGTAGATGAGTACACAGGCAACTGTAGTATATTCATACAATAGATCAATAAAAAAGGAATGAACTGTTGATGCATGCTACAATATGGATGTATCTCAAAATAGTTATGCTAAGTTAAAGAAGCCAGACCAAAAAAAGTATATACTGTATGATTATTACAAATGAAAACTAATCTGTAGTGATAGAAATTAGATGGCTTGTTTCTGGGAGTTGGGGTGGATATGGCTACAAGGATGGCAGGAAAGAGTGACCAAAGGGCATGAGGAAACTTTTGGGTGTGATGGATACATTCATTATCTTGATCATGACAATGGTTTTTCAGCATATAAAGATGTCAAAACTTATCAAATAGTACACTTTACATATATATAGCTTATTGTATGTCAAGTATATCTCAATAAAAAGATTATAAATGTAAAACATACATACAGTAGTCCAGGTATTGCAATTATTAGACAGTTTAAAAATCTGTGATTAATATGTTCAAGAATATAAATGATGTGATAGAGATTTTAATTGGAAAATGAAATATATAAAATAGTACCAAACATAAAATCTAAAAACTGAAAATACAATCTCTAGAATTAATAACTCAAGAGTTAGGTTTAACATAACATTAGACTAATCAACAAGGTATATTATTATCAAAAATTATTATTGGTTATTTATTGCACAACAAACAACCACAAAAACATATTGAACCTTCATTTTGTTCAGTGGTCTGCAGTGCATCTAAGGGAGTCCTCCATTAGGTTGCAGTTTCTGTGGTGCTCTGCCTCGGGCTACAGGTTTGTGATTAGCTAGGTTTCCCTGAACTCTGTGTGCCCACATTGAGGAGAGAGCAGCTTTATGCCAAAGAACTTTAAAGTGCAGATGAAAGGGACAGTTTCCTTGAACCACAGAATCACCAAGTCACCAAAACTGACATAAGAGGAAATTAAAAAATCTGAATAATACTAAATCCATTGTAGAAACTGAATATATAACTGAAAACAGTCACTTACAAAGATCCAGGTTCAAATGGCTTCTGGGTGAAGTCTATTAACTGTTCAAAAAAGAAATAAAATCAATCCTATATCAATTCTTTTAGAACAATAGATAAAAAGTGGGACATTTCCTAACTCATTATGAGACCAACATAAATTTGGTAACAAAATTATACAGCAATTTCTCTCTTGGACATTGATGTAAAACTCCTAAAAATGTTAGCATTGAATAATATATAAAAAGGAAAATATGTCATGACTAACTTGGGTTTATCTCAAGAAAGCAATGTTGGTTTAACAATTGAAAAATCAATCAGTGTAAGTCACGGTATTAAGAGAACAAATGAGAAAAATCGTGTGGTTACTTTAATAGCTGCAGAGATAGCATTAAAAAATCTAGCAGCCTTTCATGATAATAAAAGAACATTTCCTTAATCTAGTAAACAGTATCTATAAAACATCTACAGCAATCTTCATACTTAATGGTGAATTATTGTAAGATTTCCCCCAAGACTGGGAATGAAACAAGGAGACGTGCTCTCACCAGCTCTCTTCCACATTGTGCTAGAGGACCTAGCCAGTGCGACAAGGCAAGAAAGAAGGAAAATACATAAGGATTAGAAAATAAGAAGTAGAACTTCCATTATTCACAGGTAACATAATTTTTTTATGTAAAAATTCAAAAGAACTGAAGACAACTTATTAGAATTAACAAGTGAACATAGCAAAGATCAATTGAGTTTTACATGCAATGTAATAAACCTTCATGGTTCATAAAGTTCTGAATGATGAGTATGTATATGGTTACCATACAAAAATGTTGGAGTCAGATACCAATGATCTCTGAGGTTAAGGTTTTCTTGCATGTACTTGTGAAGGACCCTAAAATTTCAAATCCCAAGCAAATGGTAACAAACCATAGAAATTAAAATGTAAAGAATGATGCCACTTAATAGCATCAAATAATCAATTGCTTAGCAATAAATCCGATGAAAGATTTGCAAGACTTCTGCAGAGCATATTCTAAAATATTATTGAGAAATTAAATAAAACCTATCATGCTCTTAGGTTAGCAGACTTAGCCTCATAAAGATGTCAATTCTTCTCAAATTAACCTATGAATTCAGTGCCATTTCAATAAAAATCCCAACAGATTTTTGAATGGAAATTGATAAGATGATTTCAAAATTTATATGGAAATACATGTGGAAAGAATAGCTTAGAAAATAATGAAGTTTGAAGACTCATACTACCAGATATCAAAAGCTATTATACTTATTATTTTTATTATAAAACAAAGGTGCTACTAGAGTGCAATGGGAAAATAATTGCCTTTTCAATAATTGGCACTGGAACACTTGATTCATAAGGGAAAAAAATGAATCTTCACCCCTACAAGATACCATGTACAAAAATTGATCCTGGCTGTATTGTGGATTTAAATGTGAAAAGTAAAACTTTTCAAAGATAACACAGGAGAATTTCTTCACAAACTTGGGATGGGCAGGCAAAAATTAATTAACAGTGTTTTGTGCCCAGCTCCACTCAGCAAGAAATTAGCTCAAAAGTGTGAAACAAAAGCTATAAAGTGTACTATTCACTTGACCATCTCACTCTAGACCCCTGCATCTTGATTTTAAATAGTCAACTGGAGTCCACTTTTATAGACATGTCTCTATAACAATATCTCGGATGTTTTGGGGGACTTTATAAAGACAGTAAATGGAAAAATTGGGAAAGAATGTGGAAGCACTGAACTTTATTTGGTTTAAAATGCAGTAAATGTAAGAATAACTCCATATAGCAAACCATAAATACTATATAGGGTTATGATATTTATTTCCAGGCCTATTTCCAAGGACTTAGTGAAAACTGTAGCCCACTGAAGCCAAGGGCCTCTCTGTCTTTTCCACTCTGGTTTCGGTTTCTCCCTTTATCACTCAGGTTTTGCTCATGTTTTGTATTCCTTGCCAGGCTAGAGAGCTTGGTTATGATGAAAGCTACTGGTGCAACCATTCTGCCAACGCAACAGAAAATAAGACAGAAACATGGGCTTGAGAGTCAGAACATTTCTCTGGAATTCCACTGCAGATGCCTACTGTCAAAACTTGGGTGATGCGTCACATCTCTCAGAGTCCGGTTCCTTAGTTGAGGAATAGGATGAGACACTCAGAAGGCTGGTGTGGGGACTAAATGAAGATGTTTGTGAAATGCTTGGCCCCATGTCCATTCCATAAAAATTGCTTAAAAACAAAAGCTGTTTTTCACCTTTTTTTTTTAGTAAGACTCATTGCTAATTGCAAAGAATTCTTAACCTCTAAAACAGTGAGGGCTCAAAATTTAGGTTTGAAATAAAAGTCCATATCCATGAATTTTTAAAGAGGCCTTTGCTTTTATTAAATATGTTCTATAACTCCCATGCAATTGATTACTTGAGACTACTTTTTCCCCCCTTTCTTCTTTAGCCATAACTTTTGGTTTCTCTCACCCCCTCTACTATGCCTGGCCCTGTGGTACAAAGGAGAGGGTTTATGTGATCCAAGGGTTTTTGTTCTGTTTTGTTTTGTTTTTTAATTTTTTAGTGAGAAGGACAAGTCCTAGGTTCGCTCTGAAGTAAAAATGGGTTCTCCATTGTGCAGAAGTGATGAGTCCCATGATACTTTTACACAGCTCCCTCACTGCCGCAGGAGTCCAAGTTTTACTGTTTAAAAACATGTGGCACAAATTATGTCATAGGCCAAAGTTGCTCATAAGCAGAACCTTGCCTTTTTTTATAGGACTTTGTCGCAGGTCCTCCTCGTTTTACTTGTGGATGCTGGCATATATGCAACGGGTGAAATCTTTCCTTTTAGCTAGTCCATGGATACCAACTCATGCCTCTCCCTTAGATCCCCCACTGTTGAGGAGCAGGGTATTTTTTTTATCTACAAATGTGAAAACCTGCAGCCAGGCATATCTCTTTTACAATGCAGTGAACCTTCCAAACCCTTGTCTTAGTCTCTTGGAACCAAACAAATTACATGCCATCGTGTGCTGTACATCATGGCTGGAATGTTTATAATGTCTGGCTGAGTGGAGGTTGGGAATGGGCTTCTCTGGTGAGCTGGAGCAGATTGTGCCTTTGACTGACAAGCTGCCATTTTCTTGAGATTTGATGATTTGGGGTCCTTCACCTATTCATGCAAACAAACCTTAACCTCAGAGATCTTTGGCACTTGACCCCAATATTTTTATTCAGTAACCATACATACATTTATCACTCAGAGCTTTATGAACAGTGAAGGTTTATTACGCTGCACTCAAACCTCATTTAACCTTTTCTCTTGAAGCAATACTTTAAAACAGAGTTGAGAGTGTTTGTACAACCAAGACTGGTTGGTTGACCCTCTTTTGTGCTTCTAATCCTGAGAAGCCTTTGGCATGGATGTTTGTGGTCAATAGATGTTTTCTATAACCTTGAAGAAACCTACCCTCCTATGTGAATGTATTCTCTTGGGGCCTCTAAGTCCTTGGAAGTTTTTGGGCTGGCGCAGATTTCGTGACAGGAAGAACTCAGACTTGCTTTGTCATTGGTGGACGTGATCACATTTGTCCTTTGCATACACCGTTATCACTTTCATCACTGAGAATTTTGCTTACACTTTTCCCCATTTCCAATGTGCACATCAGCCATTATATATGGGACGCTTCACGCCCAGTCATTGCCATTTCTCCTCTCACGATTCTGACCCACATGAAGCTCCATTCTCTAAAAATACCTTCCTTTCTGAACCACAAAATACAGCATTTTATTACTATATCAATATTTATTACCATTAACTGCATTGCCATACTATTTTGGATTATTTTCTGATTTTATCTGTGTAAACATTGCTTGCCTAAGTTTCTTGTAAGTTTCCTGAGGACTAAAGTTGTATGCCATACTTCTGAACTCCACATAAACCTCACACCTCATTTAACACATACTAGGAATACAGTACAGGTTGAATGAACACATTTCTGACATAGTCTCTTAAAAATATCAGTATTTCTATCTAAAGGAAAAATATCCCTTAATAAGCAAGCAATAATTCAGAATGGGGGAGAATTTCCTGTCTTGGATATTCAGAAGGTCCACATGGTTATTTTCATTTGTTTGTTTGTTTGAAGTGAACCTATTTGGATTTGGTGCCTGACAAGGGCATCACGGGTCTAGAGGCAAATCTTGGACCCCTTTTATTCCTTCTGTGTTCCAGGTCCTGTTGATATGTAGGGACTGCTGGTAGCTCACTGGGAAAGAGGACCATGTCTGCACAGGAAGAGTGAATGGAAGTGCTTGTGCCATTTATGTGTCATCGCTGCACTGTGTATCTCAAAGCCCTGTCTGAGAGCTGACTGACATGCCATTGCTGTCGATGTTACTCTTAGATGTGCCTCTTAGGTGACCCACTGAAATCAGTGCCAATCAACAGCAATAGCATTTCCCTCTCACTGGGGAAATGAAAGATGCTGAGTCTAATTTGAAGAAGGTCTGTAGATAGTCAGTTATGACAAAGTCATTCATTTTGGTTTATCATTTCAGTTTTGCTCAACCAAACCATTGTTCCCCTTTCTGTCCTTGTTTCCGGTATGAGCTTCCAAAGCATCTCTGCCCTTTATGACCCTGTTTGGACCTTCCCTTCACATTGTCTTTCAGGTGGTTTAAGGAAAGAACAGACAGGTGACATCAAACAGAGATGCCAAACACTTTAACCAGCCAGTAGATCTGGGTTACAATACCAGGTAGTGTATTCCTGAACCCCAACATCTTTTTATTTATGTGCCACTTACTTGGTGCTTGACACCTGTCAGAGACTATTCAAAGTGCTTTACAGATATCAACAGAGTTAATCCTCATAACAACCCCATGATGCCAGTTCTATAATAATCCCCATTTAATAGATGAGAAAAGTGAGGCACTAAGGGGTTTCGACTGCTTTGCCTGAGGTCATACAGCGAGTAAATGGCAGAGCTGGGAATTGAATCGAGGCAACCTGGCCCCAGAGCCCATGTCTTTAATCGCTGTGCCTCATTTCCTGTGTTCTGGCCATTTAAAATTTTTGTTAAACAGGTACTTGTGGAATACCCTATGCCCAACGCATTTTGTAAAACAATTTTGGGAATATGGAAAAGAAGGGGACCCAGTACTGACTACAAAGGACATCAGCACCTTAGGGGAGTGAAGGACGGGTGTAGCTTTGCACAACATATGTGGGGTGTTTCTGCCCTCAAGGACATCTGATTTTTCATTGATGATAGGAGAGCAGCTCAGATGTTAGGAGGATTGATGACTCATTTTCCAAGGAGAGCGCAGTTGTTGAAGTGCTTGTCCACCAGGAGACCTTTCACATGGGTTGTGTGGGAGTGAGAAAATAGAGCCCCTAGTCATTCACGTAACAAACTTTTGTTAAACATCGGCAAGTGTAGGCTCTTCTATTGAGAAGCACTAGAGCATTATGGGCTCTCACTTTTAAATATTATAAAACTTCACCAATTTGAACTGCATGGACAAAAGACAGTATAACCAGTAATGCAAGTTTGCAGATTTCATATTCGATTAACGCAGTGCTATCCCGGCACATCTATTTTTCACAAGGAAGGGAAACAATAGAAACGACAAGAACAAAAACAGAGGAGGGAGAAGACAAAAGATTGGGCGCGTGCCAGTAACTCTAGCACATTTCAGTTACCAGGGCCTACAGCTCTTCACGCTCCCTGTCCGAAGACTGTCAGTGTGGGTACCCTTGCTTGACTTTTCCAAAAATCCATAGGCAACATGAACTTGGCCAGTGTACCAGCCCCTTAGGAATACTAAATGTACCCCATTTCATTTATAGGAAAGAAGCAAATGAAGACAGAGTACTTTTTGTGTAAACCATAAACTGCCTTTAACAAGGCAGGAGGCTTGGGAATCCGTGCTCATGCTGCTTGTTTTTCCTGGCACCTTGTTAAACATGGTTGAAAGTTCGCATGCTGGGGAGCAGCCCACTTTCCCTTTGTTCCTGGAAATGGCTCTAACTGACCTGGCAGACCTGGGTGGATGGGCTGCAATCTCAGACCCGGGGGCTGGAGGAGAACAGGGAGCTCGGTGGGCCTTAAACGACCACCTTCAAGCAGTGCCCACCTCCATTGGTCCTGACGGCCGGTACGTGAGTCCTCCCGTTTGCAAGCCCTCCAGAGAACAGGGCTGCCTCGGACGCTGATTCCAACATCTAATAACACTTACTACCAGGCCACTCTTTCTATGTCTAAATCAAATCCTTCATCCTGCAGTTTTGTGCATCCCCTTTTGTTCTGCCCTGAATAAAGATGGAGAACAGCTGGTCAGCATTCCCTATAGAGTAACTCTTTAGACACTTGAAAGCTATTATTAAGTTCCCTCAGAGTCTCCTCTTCTCTGGATGAATATTCAAGCTTTCTCCCACTTATTTCCTCCACTCACCTTTCTCTTCCTGGCTCCAGGTCCTTCTCCAGCTGCTGGCTTCTTGAAGCCACCTGGAAATCTAACTGCATGTTTTCCTAATGGTATTGTTACAGGGAAATGATGATGGTGGAGGATTTGGTTTCTCTTTCTGTAATCATTTTCTGGTGGACTTAGTCTTTAATTATCTTAGAATTTCATTCACTGGCTTGAAGTAACTGAAAAATTTCCCTGAATCTTTAAGTACTCTGGGTCTACGGAGATATTGCTAGTAAAATAATGTATGTGTATGCATTTATGTATGGTTTTCTCCGCTTTTTATTAATCTCTAGCTAAATATTAAATAATGATATAATATATACTTCTATTTTAAATATGGTTTCAAGTCACATTTCTTTCTAAATTAGCCATGGGATATTAATGTGTGTGTCTGTGTGTGTGTGTGTGTGTGTGTGTGTGTGTATGTACACTAATCCTGGTTAACTTGTAATTGCTGCCCAGAAGTCAATGGTGAGAAGGATTCTGGGGCTCTGTGTAGTTAAGAAGGGAACAATGATGCCAAAATTAATGTTTTGTAGCATTAACTATGGGTGAGAACAGGTGTGGTAGCATTATGGACAAGCTGTATGGCGCCTGAGTAATGGTTGAAAAGTTAAAGTAATAGATAATTGTATTTTTTTCCTTCCTCCCCCTCTTCCCTTTAGGAAACGCAGCCCTTTTATTGATCTATGTGAGGGAGCATTATTAATTAGTTTCTTACTATTCCAACTCACTGAGTCCCAATAAATGTTGGTGCCTCCCTCACCTCATCCCCTATATTCTGTTGGCTCACCATTCCCATTTTCTCATCACATCCTAGGAATTTATCACGCCATTCATGGCTTACCCCAACAGCCTGGTAACTGTGTGCTTGCCTCTTTCCCACCACTCGGCCATTCTGCCAGCGTCCCAGGTGGATACTTTATTTGTGACAGCCCCTTGCTCATTGAAGAGTCTGGCCTAGTATCGCTAATGTGACCGATATAAATGCATCTTCCTGTTTACTGACTTTTGGGCCCTTCCAAAGTGAGAACCATTCAGTATAATTTTAATTTCCTACCACTCCCCAGGAACCCTTTTGTTTCAATATTTTTAAAATACATTTTTTAAATTCAAAGTATTTTTACCACCTCATCTAGAATCTCCTGCCCTCTTTCTAGCCAAATAAATCTTAACCATTGTTGGAGATCCGTCATCCATGAAGCTTTTCTAAATGTAGATTTCTGGTCTTTATTGATGTCTCCGTTCTCCAACCTCCTACTACAATTATACTCTGACACTTAGCCCAATTATGTATAGTTTGTGTGCTCTGCTAATTGTTCTGTGTGAACCAACTCATCTTGGCCCTTCTGTTAGACTCTAATTTTCTTCTGAGAAGAGACCATACCGTCCCCTTTATCTGTTTGCTTTACCCTCTTCTTCCTTAAGTTTCAGTCTGCCCCCAGCAGGGCTATGCTCAGAAATAGTACTCCAGAAGTACCTATTACATTACCCTCCAAATAACCAGCCTGACTGCTTTCACAATGATTAGATAGATTAAAAAAATAATTCCACCCGTCTTTATGGGTTTGGATAGATAGATTAATATTTCAGAAGGTATAGTTACTAGTGACATTAGTAAAGAAAAATGTATTTGGGGATTACATATAGTTAATAAATGATTCTCTTTGGGGGAAGAATAAAAGCGATTTCATTTTGACAGATCTCAAAGTATTATTAATTACACAGATGCTAATATGGTATTGAGGAATAGCACAGGAAGGCATTGAGATGTAATTTCTCACCTGGCTTGCGTAAAGGGTGACGAGATGTTCAACATAAGATTTTCCTGTTCTGGCACAGTGAACATGTTAAAAAGTGCAGACAAAATCCAAAAGTAGAAAAACATTCTTAATTAATCACTAGTAAATAATATTCACTAGCATAGTCAAGAAAAATCAGAAAGGAACCTGTTGCCTATCTGTGGTAGGTGTATGATGTTTTCATGGGGTGTACTTCAGTCATAGAAGGTTCTAGAAACCCAGAAAAGGTACCAGAGGACCTCAGCCTGGCTGTCATTCTGTTCCCCATCTGATGGTGGAGCTACTCGAAAGTCACCTGAGAGGCAAAGCAGACCTGCCATAGGATGGCATAGTGGCTTAATTGATTTATACTTTATTCTTTTCAAAAGACAGCTGAATGTCAAAGGTCTTTTTTGTGTAGTACTAGAAAACTCATTGTCAAACAACCTCTACTCATTCAATAATTTATCCCATTTTGTAAAAGAAAGGCAGCTGACATGCAGTAAATCTACTCCATATTTAAATTACAACATGAACAATAATAAGGAGAATGAAAAATCTAGTCCATTATTTAAAATTAAACATATATGAAACTGTTTTTTTCCAAATAATCACCAAAGGCTATAGTTTAAAGGCAGCACGGAAGCCCTGAGTGGAATAAAAATGCCTAACAGTAGTTTGCAAATGGCAGTGGAATTATTTATTCTATTTTTTCTATACATAAGGAATTGAGCTAAATGAACAATGTTTAAGCATGTCAGAATTTCATCAATTTTGCATGAGCATTCTCAAATATCCTGGTGGGGGTAATTGCTTGCAAATACATTTAAACTAATGATATGTTATATCCTTACTTGATATAAAACTATTAAAAGATACGTTATTGCATTTGACAATGCCAGGCAACTGGGTCAGATCTTAATGACAGATTTCTGCATTTGTGAGTTACGATACACTCTGCTGGAAGCAAATATTTTGTAAAAATACAAGCTATATACTGTGTAAGTTTGATCATGTATCTAAAATTCCATTTCTCTTTGTCGGGAGCGACAAGAGTTAAGAGAGAAGGGTTTGTCACTTTCCTAAAATTGGGAAAGGAATTCAGGACTATAATCGAATCCTCCTCATACCCTGTTCCCCTCAGCAGGAGTGAACACAACTTGTAAAATCTACCATGTGGTTTTAAAGGTCCACTTAGAGTGTGGTTTTGCATCCCTTACAGGCTGAAATGACTGACATGCCTCAAACCAATTAGAGAAAAGTGGCCCTTTCCTCCCATGACAAAGGCATGTTTATTTTTAAGGGGAATTAAACTAGGCTGAAACGAAACATGGGATGGGAGAAACCATTCAAGGAAAAAAGACAGAAAAGGCAACTTTCAAAAATAGAGTTATTAATAGGAAAGTGTAGTGATTTACTGTGAGGATTCTTTTGTCCTTCACTTTCAGGGGATATTGGCTTTTTAAATGTTTTAGTTTCCTCTCACTTTTGCCTGAGGTCAATATATGGAGGATCCAGTTTGTATCATCTTGGGTTTTATTTACCTGGATCTCACCCTAGGCTCCGTGATTAACCCTGGTGTGATTTCCCTTCTTGACACTGGGCTAAAATGCATATTAATTTGTCTGCTGTGCCAGGATTCGTGATTCCAAGATGGATTGTGAAGCAGGCATCGATGCTCACACGTGATTACGGAACTTGGGGAGCTGGCTTGGCATCCCACTGGAAGTCAGATGATGTTATGATTACAAGGGAAGTATTGATATACATCCCTAATTGTTTCTTAGGACTTGGAGTTCTATTTATGATGTCATTACAAAGCTATGCATTATCTGCATAATCGCCAAGGAAAAGACTCTCATGAAGGAACATGCGTCCCACTGAGATAATGCCGCAAGCTGTTGCCATACATCCAACGGCACATGTATGGTGTTGAGATAATAAGACAGCATGGAATAATGATGAATTCTTGTTTCTGTCACGACAGAGAGCTTTCCAGAAATTATCACTATCACTGGCTTAATTGACCCATGCTCAGTGAAAGGATTTCAGCAAATGGATGGCTTTGGGACTCAATCCCTACTCCACTGTACAATTTCTGACAGTATCAGCCGAAGGAAGGCCAGTTGCTCTTTGCAGAGCTGCAATTGCCCTGCATAGAATGGACGCTGCATGTCTGGAAGTGTGTGTGTGTGTGTGTGTGTGTAAAGACACACACACACATGAACATACAATTTAGTTGATAGCTTAGGGTTGATTAAAAAAAAGGTAAGATAAACTTGCCTCTGAAATAAGAGGAAGATAATTTTTCTCAGTGAACATACTTCATGGAGTGAAAATATGACACATTATTGTCGCTTGGTGTTATCCATGTAAGGCTCTCGCCTTGGCTCGGCAGACTAGCAGGACTAGATCTTTTATGTGGCAAAGAACAGTGCAATATGCCTTTACTGCAAGGTTTTCAGTTACCCGGTAATTCTGATACATATTCTCTCCCTCTCCTTAAAAGGCACCTATGCTCTGATTTTCAACACCATTGAAGATTATTACAACTTCACTTCATAATATACTGTAAATTTTATTATAAAGCACCAATTCCTTGGCTCCTAAGAACAATCTTAGGGAAAGAGTGCACTATACTTCTTACTCGCTCAGTAATGTGAGAGGAGACCTAATAAAGCACTTTATGCAAATTTTCCAGTTATCAGGTAAAATCTTCACATAGAAAATCTGTCACATGTTGTAAAATTTCTTTATGTTATCAAATGCTAATGATGACTCAGAACTCAGCCCACAGAGGATCTTTGAAATCCTTCATAAAAACTGTATTCCACCCCAATATCAGAGGCCTTGGAAATTCCACCACTCTGAAGACGCAGGTTTGTAATTAGCATGGTGCAGGCTTCTCTGCCCTCTGAAACCATAATGTTAATTACAAAAATTACACTGTGTTTAAAAGTGCAATTAAGAGACTCCACCGCACAAAGGGAATCTTGGAACCTCTTTTCACACTTTGAAGCCAGGTCATAATGTAGCCCATAAAAAGGAGGCCAAGGCTCATTCCCTTTTAAAGGCTTGAGAAGATCAGAGAGGCGATCTCATCAAGAATGAGCTCTACTGAGCACTGCAGCGCTCTTAATGAAGTGTTCTACCTGGAGCAAGGGAGGAAGCAAAAGGAGAAAATTAGCTGAAAAATAATGGCTGTTCTACCCCCAGCTCGGCCATTGCCAACATCGACACCCAGCCTGGGTCTACTTTGGACCAATTCTGGAGTCATTTGCTTGGTCCCGGTGTCTGTGTGGCTCCCAAAGTGGGACACGTATGTTTGTAAGTAAAACTAAGATGGAGTTTTGGGGATTCAGACCCATTTTTGCATTTCATTCAGAACGGAACGCTGTAAGATCTAGCTGAACAAAGAGTATACTGGGAAATGAGTCCCCCCGTCCTGTACCTTCTTGAGGGAACGAGGGAGAGGAATTACAGAATTAAGCTGAGCACTTTCTTTGGTGATTTAATGGTAGATGTCAAGACACATTGTTGGTGGTGAAGTGCACTGATGGTTATTACAAAGTAGGCAGTGTAGACCAAAGTGTTTTGGCAAAACACTGGGGTAGGAAACAGAAGTATTGAATTAGAGCCTCAGGCCTGCAGCTCTGTCACACGTCACTTCCCAAAGCCTCAGTTTCCCTACCAGGCAAGTGGGGTTAATGTAGATCTTGAAGAAGATCAAGGTAGAAGTACCTAGAATAAATTACTGGAAGCAAAAATACTCAGCAGTCTGTAAAGAGGCAAAAGCACACACAGAGAAACATTACTTCAGACATGCCTTCGACAACCACTGTCAGAATTTTGGTAAACTCTCGAGGGAGTTCTTTCTCTTACCCTAGGTTATATGTGAAATTGTCCACCCTCCCCATTCATATGTTTAAATCTTAAACCCCAGACCCTCAGAATGTGATCTTTCTTGGAAATTGGGTAAACTGTAGGTGAGGTTAGCTAAAATGTCATTGCAGAGGGGGCTCTAATCCAATGTGACTGGTATGCTTACAAAAAGGAGAAAGTGAGGCATGAAGGCAGATTTAGGCCTAGCGGAAGGACCCTGGAAAGAGACAGAAGGAACTTTGCCACTGTAAGCCAAGGAGAGAGGCCTGAACGGGTTCTCCCTCACGGCTCTCAGAAAGAAGTGGCCCCACCGGCACCTTGACCTCAGGCTTCCAGCCACCAGAACCATGCGAGACAACAATTCTTTGTCATCTAAGACACCCAGCTTGTGGCACCTCATTACAGTAGCCCTAGGAAACTAGGATACCCTGGAATCGAATATATCTTTCTTAGGGTTATCTTTCTCTGAAAACTTTGAAGCACCATACCTGCCTTTCAGACACATACGCATGATCACATGGCCGCTGTGTCATTCCTCCCTCGCTCGCAAGCAGCCCAGAGGTCGCTCTTCTCCAGCACTGGGCCTTCACATACACGTTCGCACTCCAGAAGCCCCCCATGTACCTTTCTAAGGGAACACCCTGATGTGCCGAATCATTGTTATCTGAGGCGCTCTGCACGGGCCTCGATCAAGGGGCAGCACTCAGCCCTGTTTCTGTGAGGCAGCAAAAAAGCTGCCCCAAATTTATTTATCTCCCCCAAATTCTCATTTTTGCCCAAAGAGCCATAAAAGATAAGAGAACGAGGAAATTGATATTAGCTAGGGATTTTTTGTAAGGCGCTGCGGTCCGGACCCAGAATGTTAGAAAGTTAGAGAGAGGTCCCTCTGTAACCAGGAGGTCCCAGAGAGCGTGCAGGCTGTGGGACAAGTGGCTTGGCACTGGTGCCTTGCAGAGCATGCAGCGGAGGGGCGGCTTTGTGTCCTGGTAGGCCTGTCACGCGCTTTCAGGTATGGCACTGACCTGTCGTCACAGAAAGCGGTGATAGTTACTCCAGAAAGATGTATATGTGGCAGACAAAATGAGTTTTAAAACTCAGGAAGGCATTTTTACCACTTTTTAAAATCTGCCGCTGTTTCTAATTTTTCTCCCTAAATTTCTCCCTCTGTCTCTCTGACACACATAAACACACACGGAGAGCCATACATGCTAAATCCTAAATGAGGGATTTTGCTTTTTTTTTTTTTTTGTAGATTTGCAAAATCTGCAAAAATGCAGTTCTTAGGTGTCTAGAACATCCATGTACATTGTTGCCTAAGTTATTTCCATTAGGGGAATTTTTGGTTCTCGGTTCTCTGAAGATGCGGGATGTGTTAACCACACTGTTTTGTACTCATGAACCCTTATGGGGTCTCTGAGCTGGTGCACTTTGCTTAAGCCTTCCTTCCATTTACAAATAAGTTTCTTGTGAAGCCTAATGTGAAAACTCCCAACACTGCTCAATAAATCACCAGCCTGACCTTTTGTAGAAACACTGAAGGTTGGTGGTGAAACTGATTTAAAGACAGGGGGAAATTCCTAGTCCTCCCTCACCCCACCCCCCCACTCCGTGTCCCCCAAAGTCCTGCACAGTGTGCTGCCCATTGGGTTGGGCTGTTTGGCCTCTGTGTCTGGAAAAATTCACTTCCTCCTCCTTCATCTTCTACCTGCCTGACTCGTTACAGAACCAGACAGTTTACATATGTGATCCTTCCTATTTAGAAAATTAATGGTGTTTTCTGGCTCCAAATCACAGCTTGTGGTGCTCTGCAGGCGATGAAAAACTTGGCCAGCTTCAGCAGCAAGGCAGCCATTAGAAAATTAACCCTTGGTGACCAAGGAGCAAAGGTAGGCGAGCGGGGTCCCGGCGATGTGGCAGGCTGTAGCTTTCAGGTGTCGGTACATATGTTAGCCGTGTAAGAACAGCACACACGGGGCCCCCTGAGAGCTTCTAGCTAGCATGTTTGTGGTTGGCCACTGTGGAGAGGGCACGGACATAGCACTTGGCAGCCAGTGCAACCAATATGCCACGCTTTTTATTAGAGCTCAGGAGAAAGCCCAGGGCCCAGCTTTGGAATGCCAGCCATCGCTGTGTTGGCTGCACCTGATTAAAAGATGTGCCGTTCATCGCCATCCCCACGTGCCTCCATTTCACACTCCTTCGCTGTGCGTTCCCCGTCTGCCTCGGGGAAATGCTGACCTCGGAGAGACTGAATCGTAACCGTCAGGCTGGGAGAAAACTTGAAAGTGGTTAATTCCACATTAACTTAAGTCACCCCGCTTACTTTCTTTAAGGTTTTTTAGTTTGTTTTGTGCATGGGATCCAGAAGGGACTATTTTCTTTTGCAGTTTTGAAACTGCCGCGCGTGCGTGTGTTTACGGCCAGGGTCGGGGTGTGCAGCTTGGAAGTGGTGTCATTTGGAAGCGTCGAGTCTGTCTTTGGGGATTCGGTTTCTTGACGGCAGTGTTCTTTGGACCATTGTCACAGCTTTCTCTTTTCAGGGGAAAGACCGAGTCCCTGTGTTTGGAAGGTTCAGCTCTGTTCCTGGATTTACCCTGATGAATGTAAAATCATTTTCCTTGCCCTGCCCCTATGGAACCGGCGGCAGTGACCCCCAGGATCAAATGCATTGAGGCATGCTTTTCTCTATTTATTTCTTAAACTGATGAGATACAAGGGCCCTAGATCCGGCGCCGTCATGGATCTCTGAGCCTGCCTCGGAGGGGAGAGAAAGGCCAGCCTGGAGAGTAGCCGCGCGGGTCACTGTGGGCTCGAGGCGCCGGCCCCCAGCCCCTGCACACCTCTCCTGCAGTCCTGAAGCTGATTTTATTTTTAGGTCCCTAGTGCAGGAAAACACAGCTGCTTATTTTACTGCTTCTGAATGCTGCGCTCCGCGGTATTCAGTGAAATCAGGCTATATTCATCTGTAACATTGTGTAACACCAGCTTTAATACAAACAGGGGTAAATAACAGTGGCACATTAATTACTCCTTTCTAGTTTACTCTGACAAAAATGTACTAAAATGAAGACTAATATAATTATAGATGATGCATTTTCAATTAGCCTTTGTTAATACTATTAATAAGATTAATAATATATACTAAAAATGTCAATATGCTTATCTAAATAAATTTTTAAAATCACCCTTTCAAGTCCCAGCATCAAACATTAAGGCACAGCGTCTTAATTACATGTGCTCATCAACAAAGTTAAATGGAGAACATCCCTCAAGTGAGGCAGAGGCGGACAGAAGCAAGTCCTGAAGCTGCCTGCGTGCGTGCTCACCTTTCTCAGCCCCATCTGACTTCTCTGTAAACCACCACCGTGTGGGGAGAGAGCATCTCCGAATCCGGGCAGGGCCCGGCAAAGTTCTTACACAGCGAGGGCTACACATGGGGCAGCTTATTCTCTAATGTGCACACACATGTAAATTACCCCTTTCTGAACTGAATGATAAAATGTGGGTTTTGCTTTTATAATTTTAATAATATACAGCACAACCGTGACTGGTGTTAATGTATAGAATTAATTGTCCCAGTGAGACATTTCTTTCAAAAAAGCAATAATAGCTGGATTCTCCTTGAGAATGTGAAAACCCTCTGGTTCACTAATAAAACGAAAAAGGTTCACAAAATAATATCCTAAATAATTGGGTTCCTGGTACCAAAGACCCCATGTAGTTTCTCTTAAGTGATCTGAAAAAAATTGTGATTATTCCTTTGGACCTAATAAAACATAATTGAAAAAATATCAGTGAGGATAACACAGAGATATCCATGTCCCCTTTATATTTGTAAAGGTGAATTTCTTAACGCTTTTCCATTATTAAGGAGAAAAAAATGTTTTGCAAGTAAATAATGATGTTTATTTGGCTGAAAACATATTGGTAACATGCCCAGTTCTCCCTGCCCCCCTCTCCCACTGTGTGTGTGTGTGTATGTGTGTGTGTTATATGTGATCATTAAAACTTCTCAGCAGCTCCAGTTTGTAAATCTACTGGCCCTTTCCTTCCCAGAAACTGGAAAACTGCATACTCCTACTGCGCTGTATTCATAAACAAATTAGTGTCCTTTGAATAGATTGAGTATGAATGCGTGTGTGTGCGTGTGTGTGTGTGTGTGTGTGTGTGTGTGTGTGTGTAAGGGGGTTGGGAGCACAAAACTGTTCTCCTTTCCGGATAGATATTTTCATTCCAGTGGCTTTTCTTTTTTCCCCTTTAGACATAAAGGCTTACCCAGACTGAAAAATCTTACCCCTTATTCTTGTGTTCTACTTATCTTTACCTGTTTATTCGCTTGTTCTTAAGCTACAAAACCAGAACAAATCAGTGGCTGGAAATGAACATAATTTTCCACAAAGAAAGAGGAGCTATGGAGAGTGTTGGGGACCTGGAGGGAGACTGGGAAATGCAAAGGGGACTCAGGACAGAGCCGGGGATGCGGGAGCTACAGAATGCTGAAGATAGTTGTCCCAGCTACGAGATAAAAGCTACATTACATGAAATTAATGGAGGCTGTCTGCGACATACATGAATCACTGTTTCAACACCAAGAAACCAGCACAAAAGAATAAAGAAATCTGAGTACTAACTACATCTTCAAAGGTCTCCTATTTACCCAGCTATACTGGGTACTGACACAAGTGGAGGGAAATATAAGAAAAAAGCACTGCTGTGATCGAATGAATGCGACCATATGAGCTATATTGGAGCCGTATGCATCCTATTTAGCTGATATCAAACACAGTTTAATGAAAGTTAAATAGTTTCTGAGGAGTGCATGAGCTGGAACAGATTAGATTCCACCGAGGGGTCTCTCAGCATATTGTTGCTCACATGTATTCCCTGCTCAGGGTTGCTACAATTCCAGCACTCCATTAGCAATACACAAAAGACTTATGCAGATAGCGGGCATAAGCTCCTACCGCCATGTTGGGAAATAAAAACACACACACGCACACAGACACACGCACACACGGATGAAGGTTTTGTTCAATGTGTTCATCTCAAAATAGATCTCTGTAATTCAAAACTGATAAGCACATTTGTAGGAAGGAGGAAGTAGCTGCCTATATTTTTAAATAGAGAAATATGTAAACTGCCTCAAATAGAAGATATTGCATCTGGCATATAATGAGAGTTTGATCTTTCAGAGGACAATGGCATGGGTGAATGTGATACCCCTTTGATCCGTAAGCTACATCTGGGCTAAAGGTAGGCTAGCTTCCCTGTTACCACCCCATGAAGTTATAGGGGTGTACACTCCTGCAAATCCTCGCACAAGCAGTCCTCCAGCAGTGCCTCGTTTTTAAAATGTACAATCCCTTCCAGAAATACCGCCAAACAGCCTGTCCATCTATTCACATGGCTGTCGCAAAAACTGACACGAATTGCAATTAATAATTCCATTACTCGGCAAAGATTTTTTTTAACTTCCCCACAATTAAATTGTCTGTGTGCTTTATTCCTTCCTTCTGTCCAAGCACCTCCTGCTCTGTCTTTATTGAGCTGACTTTTCATGGACAGTGACAGTGGTGTTTTAATTTAAATAAACAGGAGAGATCTTTCCCATTGGTCTTTCTGTAGAAGTGGCTGGAATGGCTGAATAGTATAGCAACAGTTACTCCTTTCACGTGGAGAGTAAACTATGTCACTTCCAGCCTTGGCTGTGGTCACTTAGATAATTGCAGTCAAACTTCATCCCTGCATGTCCAGCATTTTCCCTGTGCACAGCTGGTTTGTAAAGATGAATAAGATACCCTCGCTATACTCGAAGAACTCACTGCAGAGTTTCTCATCTGGGAGGCGACTTTGACCCCACCCTTAGAGAATATTTGGCAATGTCTGGAGACATGTATTTTTAACTGTCCCAACTGGGGGTATACTACTTGGCAGCTAGTGTGCAGAGGCCAGGGATGCTGTTAAATAGCATACAATGTACAGGACAGCCCCCACAACAAAGACTTATTCAGCCCAAAATGTCAGTAGTGCAGAGATCTAAAGAGGTGATTCCTCTTTAAAGGAATCAGCAAGGAGCAAGGTGACATTCCCAGTAAACATTGCACTCTCTAGTGTATCTTCGCCTTTCACCTAGCTCCTATTCCCAGTCAAGTCTGAGCCCTTTGGTGTGCTGTCACCCGGTGGCACTTGGGGGCTGAATGAGGCCCCCATAGCATTTTGCTTAAACTTTGGGAGTAAACTCTTAAGTTTATGAGGCCAGAGACGGTGCTGCAATTTTTGGAAACCTTTTTTAGTTTCTTAACTGCCCGAGGTTAGGGATAAGGGCTCTTCTGTACATTCAGCTGAGGAAAAGGAAAACAAAACACACCGTGTCGCTGTCCTATATATATATATTTTTCTCATCTATGGAAAGACTTTTCTATTAATATTATTCAATTCCATCTAGAAGGGATCAATTTCCCCAGTCATCTCTTCTATGTCCTTTTATTATTATTTCTAGGAATAACAACAGCCCAACATAGGGAGCTGAGTGTCCTTTTAGGGTAACCTGACAGATGCAATAAACTACTTGGCTCTGTTTCTTCATCTCTGCACCTAGGTATGATAAGCTCACTAAGAACCACCGTAGGTGTTGAAATTCTCACCAGCTGTCTGTTCTGGTCAAGAAAGATTTCCCCACTTAATTCCTGCTGTCCTTGTCACTACATTACATAATCACATTGCATGTGACATCATGTCAGAAGTGATGCACACGTTGAAAGTTGCCTCCATCTGGTGGTGACAAAATCGGGGGTGGTGGTGGTGACTGCCCTGTTTGGCAACATCAACTAGCCTAGAATCTCTGTGAAAATATTGATGGATCTGTTCTTCACTTCATGTTAGGTTTGTGCTCTTCAGATAATTGGAACTACAACATCACTGCAGCTAGAAGCTGAAGCATAATTTATAATGAACTGATAGCAAAGTTTATCTACTATGACTAATAATCATAATGTAGTAACAGTAATGTCAGTCATAATAAGAAGGAACTAATTAGAGTAGAAAACAATATCTCCTTAAGAAACCTCACCTAGCTGAGAAAATAAGACATGGAGGTGGCACACATGTGCTAATTCATTTAGCATAGTGAACGCAAATAGCGGCGCTCGCATGGAATGATTGATTGATTCAGGAAATAATTCACACGGAAACTAATTAATTAAGGATAACTCTCATACCACCTTAACCTGTGACATGAGGCACTTTACAATGGCACTGGGATGCTGTTGCATGCAGTAGCCCAAAGCAATTATTTCCTAGAAAATGACTGCTTACATGTTCCTAGATGTAAGTATCAGCTGGCCGGAGTGTTGCGTGAAGAAAAAAGGCTGCCTTCAGTGGCGATTGCAAAAGCATAGCTTTGATAAAGGATGGCATCAATGAAATAAGGCCACCTTCCTGCTGATTGGCAAGGTTTAGGGAATAGTTTGGAGGGACTTATTACAGTGTGCTGTGAGGATTTCAAGAATCTTGCAACAGTTTCTCTTTAACCTGCAGGTGGCATTAGTAGTAAAAATGTATTTTCTATCATTCTTGAAAAAATATTCAGCAATGAAGTGAGGGAAACAGTAAAGGGCTTCGCAGCATGACTCAATTAGAGGAGCAAGCCCGATTCATTGCAGATGGCTTTTTGCTATGTTTAATAGTCCAGGGAGCTCAATGATCCAAATCCAGAAATAGTAAACTACAATTCTTATAGGAATTGAAAAATCTGGGGAAGTTTTTTCTTCCTCTTGAGTTTGGAATACAAACATACATCTATATGCACACACACACACACACACACACACACACACAGGCGTGCGCGCATGCGCGTGCCCGTCTTTGTGATTCCATTTCCACGTGGGAGGCCAAGAATCTGAGCACTGGGAGTCCACTTGGTTCTTTACTTACAGGGCAAGAATGGAAACTCAATAAAGTGCGATATAAACTCTCTATCTGAACCCAGTCCTCTAAGATTCTCTCTCATTGGCATTGACCCTGTGTCCAGCTCAGAGACACTTTGCATTGCTAGCATAGCAGCTCCTATGGCTGTGGTACATCTTTCTCACTTCTCTATGGTACAATACCAACTCACTAACAGCACTGGCCAAGAAAGTCTTCGGGCATGATGAAATGCCTGGAATAGAGCCAATTTAGTGAAGTCTTCCTTCCTGACCTCTCCAGATAGCTGCCAATCCAACTATTACTTATACCTGGTAACGGGAATGGAAAGCTAAGTTAATATTCCTTTACAAACCCCAAGGCATCCAAGAGATTGCAAACTCTGGAAAACACAGAGAGCAGGTATGAAAGCTGTAGCGGTGAGTGTCTGTGATCTTATTTGGTGTTCGATGGAGCAGGCTAACTATGGGAGAGCATATATTGAAGAGGGTGGCTCAGCATATAGCACACACTCGGCCCCTAAGCATCCTTCAATGAGAACATGGCCTTCTAGCGGGAAGAGGCTGCAGAGAAATGACAGGCACTGATTGAAATTCTTATAAACATACAGCTCAGATTGATGGATAAAGATTCTTCAAAAACAGGCCACTAGCTACTAACCAGTAAATTTAGAGGTTGCTCTAAACTCAGCATTTTCTTTTCTAATGTTTCTCACATTTAAATGCTTGATTGTTCATGTCTCTGCTTCTCTTCCAATGGGCATTTGACTATTTTGTTGCTTTCTAACAGCCCTGATCAATATGTCAGAAGCAGATCTCCAGCCATGGGATCTATTTTTCAAAGTTCTTTTCAGATAAACTGATATGAGGACCATTATCTTATCAACATTTAGCACTGATATAACGTGAAGCAGTATATCAATGAATCAGGCAAATCACTAACTTTTACCAAGCCTACAAGTTATAATATAACCCCCCCTTTTCTCATTAGCCTCTGTCTAGCATTCCTATTTCTCTGGCTCTAATATACAGGCACTCTGCCTCCCAAGAAGCACAGCCCCTCATGCCACAAACACTGGTGGGAGTTTCCAACAGGAAGTTCATTTCTATTGGAGGTTGCCACTGCCTTCACCTGTCACTGCAACCGGAGCTTAGACTGGATTCTGCTGTGCTGTTGAGTTTTGTTGTTCCCTGCAGTGAGTGAGACCCTGGTGCCCACAGAGCCCCAGGCTGTGCAGCGCATCTATGGGGGAAGTGGCAAAGATCCTTCCTCCCCTTGGGTTTTACCCACTGTCAGAGGGGATTGAGGTGGTGTTCTCTGCACCCAAAGGCTTAGAGAGTATATAGCAAAAGATCTCCTCCAGTGATAATTTATACCCCTGGAGGCAGGACTGGGACACAGAGTTGCCATACCGATGGCACAGACAACTCAGAACCAGGCCGGAGCTTCCTTAGACATACTGTGTCTCGGAAACCGTGCTGTGCAATAAAATGACACACTATGCCCCACTCAGACTTCCTACACTCAAAGTAGTTTTATTCCAGTGCCCATTGTTCTTTCCTACTGGGTCTTGCTGGGGACATAGTCACCTTGATTTCTTCTGTCTGGTCTTCTTAAAATTTGGATAATTTATTTATTTTTTTGTATATTTTATTGATTATGCTGTTACAGTTGCCTCAGTTGTTTTCTCCCCTTTCTTCCCTCCACACTGCACCCCATCCCGTCATGCCCACGTCAACATTTTCCCATCACCACTTTCCCCAGCCCCTCAGAAAGGACCCATCGACAAAGCCAAATGGGGGAAGGACTGAAGATTTGGATATTTTAAAAGTGGTCCACTAATCTTTTTATTCAGATTAAAGTATTATCTGAGCTAAATTTAGGACATGTGGTCTGTAAAGGATTTTTCATTCTTTCTCATTTGAAAAGTTATTTGAAAATACTTTCATGGTGCTATGGACTGAATATTGTACCCCCACCCCAGTTCATATGTTGAAACCCTAACCCCTGAAGTGATGATATTTGGAGATGGGGCCTTTGGGAGATGATAATGAGGTCATGGGGGTGGAGCCTTCGTGATGGGATTAGTGCCCTTGTCAAGGGAGACCCAAGAGAGCTCGCTTTCTCGTCCTCTCTCTGCTGTGAGAAGACACAGTGAGAAGGTGGCCATGTGCCAAACAGGAACAGTGTCCTCACCAGAACCGAACCCTGCCCACACCCTGATCTCAGACTTCTCAGCCTCCAGAGTTGTGGGAAACAAATTTCTGTCGTTTAAGCCACCTAAGGCCTGGTATTTTGTTACAGCAGATCCAGCAGACTAAGACACATGGTTACAAAATGTTTCACAATTGGTTTTATATTTAACAAATAAACTTGTTAAAAATCACGTGAAACCAAGATGATCTTAGAAAATCCAGACGTGCGATTGCTTCAGCTTCAGCTTAAGCAATAGCAATGATCTCAGCAGCTGAACAAACATGATACTTAGTCACCTCTACTTGCAGTTCTTTTATTAATCACTTCGGTCTGTCAGGGTTGCAGCTCCTGTATACTATAGAATATGTATGGGATCTATATGGCTGTTTATCAGAACCATAGTACTTAATTATGTTAGATGATAATAATAATCTCTCCCTTGGTTGTGTTTTCTGTTCCTGGCCTGTTACCTGAATGGGCCTCAGCACCTCCATTTTCACCAACACAGCTGTTGTATGTGCTTCAACTCATTTGCATTTCCACAGGTTTGGTGATACCTTATTTCACTTTCATCAGATTTTCTTTAAAGATCCTTCACAGATAAGATGGGGCCCTGGCTTTATGATATCTCATATGCATCCCATCTGTGACCATTTCTAAGATGAAAACAACCACTCCTCATAAATCCACTAATACGTGTTTGACCTTTGCTTGTCTTAGGCTTGTTTCCATTTCTACTCTGTAAGTGCACGTTGGACTAGTTCCGAATTGTCCCCAAACCCTAGACTCCACAATTCCTCCAGGACATATGCATGCACACACCCCTTCAAGTACATGCAGTCGAAAGGGTACGAACTTCCAGTTGTATTGTAAAATGAATAAGCCCTGAAGATCTAATGCCCAGCCTGGTGATTATAGTTAATAATACTGTATCAGATACATGAAAGTTACTAAGAGAATAAATCTTAAATGTTCTCACCACAAAAAAGAAATGATAATTATATGACGTGATGGCGACGTTAGCTAACTCGATGGTGGTAATCATTTTGCAATATATAAGTGTATCAAATTAACACATTATACACCTTAAACTTACACAAGGTTATATGTCAATTATATTTCAGTAAAGCTGGGGAAAAAAGTATAGGCAATTAAATTCAATTATTCTTTTTTATGTCCTACTCCATGCACAATTTTGAAGAGATTTCATGACTACAAAACAATGACATTTTAGAGTTTTGGAGCAGAGAGGTTAAACAATTGGTAAAGGTAGAATATGGCATGTACAGCAGGGTATGGGAGAGGGGAAATCCAGGGATTATGTCCTGGCTTTATCATTTAACCACTCCCTGCTTCCACTACTTCATCTTGGAAATAAAAATCACAATCCTTGTTCTACATGTTTTATACTGTTGTCAAAGCAAATAAAACCAAGGAAATACTTTGAAAACCATGAAATTGCGTTCCAGTGTTAGACGCATTGCTCCTGAAAACACCTAGATCACCTGCAGGGCACTCAGCAATGCCCAGGAGTCCCACCCAGCATGGACCTGGTGAAATACCTGAAATTGCTAAGCCCAGCTTGTATCCCTAGGAGGCACATATTTGTGGATTTGGGCTTTATGGGTACTGGTATGCTAGGTTGTATCTCATCCTTTATGAACATTCTTTCTTCGTTCATTTGACAGAGAAAACAAAAGCATGTGAGAAGAAATGATTGTCTCAAATGTGAAGTGGGGAATGCAGAGTGGGTGAAGCCCAGGGAAACGCCTCTGTCAGAAGAGAGTGTGGGGGGAGGGGTATGGAGAGCGCTTTGGACTTGGCAGCGGGAACATCCAGTGAAGGGAGCTAATGAGGAATTTATTTATTTATTTTATTTTATTTTTTTTAGAGTGATAGTCCCTTAAAGAAAGGAACACTGACCCAGTAAGTCTGAGGCATTTTATAAAAGACTTTAAGTCTCATTTGTTTTGACTAAGGTGTACATATTTCTGAATTTCTGCCCCTTTACAAACACATTTGTTCTAACCATATTGCAACAGATCTGCATTCCTGGCCAATTCTCTTGAATTCTTAATTCTTGTTAACAACTCTGGCAATTAACCAATTACTCCTTCCACTGAAGGGCTCCGGGAGGAAGGGACCAATGATTTATAGCAGCACAGCATCCTTGCTTGTTGAATTGAACTCGATTGCCGGAGTACTTCATTTAGAGAATAGATGGGCAGGTGAGTAGCCAACAGGCTGAAGCCAGCTGAAAGACTAATTCTGCCAATAGGTGACAGGTGGGAAGTGCTGCTTCCTCTGACTCTGTGCTGTCTGTTTTTCACTTCCTCTCCCTGTTCCCAGAACACGTTTGAAAACCCGGTGCTGCCTCTGTGGGTCAGCCCACTAATCTCACGCTGGCGGTTTTGAGAATGATGGAATCACAGTGCTTCAAGAGCCCTAGAAATGGTCTAGCCTGTAAGTGCAGGTTGCTGTTCTACAGTGCCCCAGCGGATGATGGGTATTTTCAAATATTATCAGTAATACTTTGGAAGGCAGTGCCTTCCCCTGCTGGGCAACATTGTTGGAAACTGTCCCTTAAAATGGGAAAAAAACATCTTTTTTGGAATTTATACTCAACACTGATCCTCCTTTTTTTCCTGTGAAGCAATGCAGAATAACTCTGTTCTCCCTTGTAGAAAATGTACCTCCAAAACTTGAGAACAGCTTTTGTGTCTCCATCCTCTTTCTTCACTGAAATTCCTTGAATGCTTGTGGAATGTTGTTTTCTTACCTCTTCCCGTAGCCTTCTAAAGATGCCATTTATTTTTCAAGGCTCTTCTTACATGGCACCACCACCATTTTAATGTAATTTCCCATATTGCATTTTTTGTGAGGCTTGTTCCTACTGTTTTATATCCCCATGTTATCTTTGGTCCCAGATTCCGGGGAACTCTTCAATTAAAGCCAATAAAATGACCAGGAATGTCCTGATGACATTTTCTAGTTCTTACCTGAAATAACTTTGGAGTTATCATTTCTGTTTCAAGAACTGTTTCTAGGGCCACGTGGCATGGCTTGAACTTTTGATGTGCTCTTTAAGAGAATCTAAATTTACTGAGTTCATAAAACTATAGACACTGGTAAAGGCTATAACAGAGCCAGTAGAGGTGAAGAATCGGATGAGGCAGAGGAGGGCTTGAGAAGGCTGCTCAGGGGAGAGGAAGGCCGACAGTTCCTGCAGATAAGGAAGCTCTTTGGTGGTAGATATTGAATCACCCCAAAGGGCAGGACTGACCAGATGTGTAGACATACCAGTGAGTACGTGATGTAAATCAAGGGGTGCAAAACACTACTGGTTCCAACATATTTGTTGTACTCCTCCTAACCCCAGAAATCCTCTTGTGGTTAATGCCTTTTACTTAAGGCCACCGCAAAAATGTAAATGTTCTCTGGGAGAATAAATTATTAATCCATGATCAACCAGTAACATCTGAGCTATACCTGACCAAATTAGTTTTAGCTGGTCACTGAGTAGACCTCTGAGGGAATTGGCTACAAAGCTGATATACTGCAGTTGGGTGAGGACATAGAATATAAAAAGGCAGTTTTAAAACTTGGTGGTACCAGGAAAGGGGTGAATAGGAGGCTACAGGTAAGGATTTGGTGAGCTCCCTGAGATAAGTAGGACACTTCCATGGAGGCCTGTGGGACTCTTTGCAGGTCTGGGTACTGGGAAATGGATGAATACAGAGAGGATGCTAAAAAGCAGCTAAAAAGGAATATTAATAAATTTCATAAGTTGAAATTCTATGAAGAGAGACCCTGATGAAATACCTATAGAGCCTGAGCTCAGGAATTACAAATCAGCTGAAAAGGCATGATGTCTAGTTCTTTGATTTTTAATGATTATTTCCCACCTCTGAATGGACTAAATGATTTCAGAGCTGTAAACTGTAAATGGAAATATCATTTGGTTTCCAGCTCTTTTTTCACTTTTTATTTTATTCTATTTGACTTTCCCCATTTTAGTTGTATGATTTCTCTGGCCAAGACCCCGCAGAGTCATGAATTAGCAAATGGAAAGGAGGATGGGGTCAGATCTAAAATCGGAGAAAAGATAAGGGAGAATTTTCATATTCTTTATGATCCTGAACTAGAAGGACTCTTTGGCTTCGAGTGACAAAGGAACAACTTCCAGTAACTCAGACAAAAGAGTATAAAGCGGAGAGTAATCTCAAGGATGCCTTGATCCTGAGACTTCAGTGCTGCCATCTCTTTCTCTCCTCTGTTTCCCCTATTTCTTACGTGTGCTTCTTCTCCTGCCTATTAGGTTTACTGTTTCCTACCATGGAGGAACTTTCTCCATATTGTAGGCTTATACCTTCGCGACCCTGCGACCATATGAAAAATAGTTCCCTTCTTTTTAAGTTTAGTTATAGAAAAATGTAAAACAGATAAGGGTTTTGATTTGTTCAGTGTGGGTCCTGTGCTTCTTCCCAGAACAATTACCAGCCAAGATTAAAGGTCCTATAATTGGCTTATTCTGGACTCCATGTAACTCCCATGACCAGGCAGCTGGTATCTGTTAACGGGCAGGGGGAGAAGGAGTGTGGGCAAACGAATTAAGAATCATGTAAGAGGGGAGGAAGATGGTGAGGACCATGTGAACAAAGGCGAAGGGATTCGCCAAAGAACATACACAAAGTACCCATGGATATGGACAGTGGTTTGGGTTCTGACTATGGAAGTGGGGGGCGGGCTGGGGAAGGGGGCAAAGGGGGAAAAATTGGGACAACTGTAATAGTATAAACAATAAAAATTTAAAAATTAAAATAAGTAAAAAATTAATAAAATCTTAAAAAAGAATCATAATGGAAAGGAAGGTTGGGGGAGTCAGTAAATAGCAGTTTCCCTATATTTCTAATGACAGTTAAGCTCTTGGTGGGGGGCAGTTTGCAACCTGTTAACTACTTCCCCAATTTTGAAATGGGCTGTAATATTACTCTGCTAAGGTTGTTATAAAAAAATACAACAGTCTAGGTAGCTGAAACAGCAGAAATTTAGCTCTGGAGCCTGGAAGTTCAAGGTCAAGGTGCCAGCAGGGTTGGTTCCCCCTGAAGCCTCTCTTCTTGGCTTATATATGGCCCCCATCTCAATGTCTTCACGAGGTCTTTCTGCTGTGCATACCTACCCCAGTCTCTCTCTCTCTCTTTTTATAAGAACACCAGTCATATTGGATTTGAATCTCACCCTTAGGACCTCATTTATCCTTAATTACCCCCTTAAATGCCCTAGTTCCAAACATAGTCACATTGGAGGTTAGCAATTTGGTATAAGAATTTTGTGGGGACACAATTCAGTCTGTAACATGGACTAATCTAGGTAATGCTAAGGAAATGGGCCCAGTTGAAGAATGCTGTTTTGAGTTTAGTTTTTCCCCTAAACCCTAGGGGTTAGGTATAAATCAGGGAGGATGAACCCAGTTGGAACAAATACACAGAATATTTCCAGTGTAAGGGTTGGGGAGATTAAGATAATATGGTTATGACTGATAAGGCCACTGAAGAACAGATCTAGCAAACTAGCAAAAGACAATGGACCAGTATCAGGTAGGGATTCTACCTAACAGAAAGCCTGATGTTAAGTTCTCCAAAGGGTCTTTCTAAAGAGGAGATCCCTAGCCTTGGAAGAGGCAAGCATTTCTGTGCCAAGTTAAGGAATAATTTGTTTCTGATCTCATCTGATGTAGAAGTTGGCTGTATTTTTTGGCAGTGCCATCATCCGAGAGCTAAGTTTTAAAAAATGTCTAGGAAAATATAATGCTTCTCTGCAAATGTGAATGCTAATGGAACCCTAATGCTGGCTAATTTCCATCAGAGGAAATACAATTCTTACGTATTCAAAATATCTACGGATGGACACAAAATCATCATTGCTATTAAAAAGGCTGTTTACACCAGAGTTCTTGTTTGAACGGAAGTGGATATCCAGTCTCTATACTGAGAGAATAATAATCTGGTAGGCCCCTTATTTAACAGGAAGAAACGAGGTTTGAGGAACAGAAATAAAAGTATTTTTAGAAATGAAGTAGATCTTGGGGATAATTGCTGTTATAACCTATTGAAACTACGTGTGTATGTTTGTGTTCACTTGGTGTGAAGTTCATTTGTTACCTTCCTACCTATGTACACAGACTACATTGTGTGTGTGTGTGTGAGGAGGAGGGTGAGGCAACAAGTGAAAAAGAATGAAATCAGAGTATGACTAGCATTATTTAGATATTTATCTTTTTTTAAATAATGTAGTTTGAAAAGTAAGATAAACCTGGCAATTTCTAGTTCCCAGGTTTATGTTAAAAAGGAAAAGGACTTTCCGATATACAAGTGGAAATCCATGTATCGTGCCCCCTGCAAATATAAGTGAGAATGTTGCACATATGTCCCAAATTAATTCCGAAATAATTTCAGACCCAGATTTGTGTTAATGCATTTAGCAAGCAATTAGTTGTCCATTCATTCATTAATAGCATTTTAAAAAATTTCTTGCAAAACCTCACCTCCTCCCTCAACAAAGTGGCACTTCTAAGAAGATAGAAGGTATATAAAATATATCAGGTAAGATGGGAAAACAAATCGAAGAAAGAAAATTACATGTTAGTTGTAGAAGAACATTAGTCATAGAAATGAGATTTGCAAAGAAAATGCTTTGCTTCCCTTTACCTTTTCACTCAAAAAGGGTGAAGTTGTGAATTGGAGCTGCATCAGTGGGTACTTTAGCATTTTATGATTCCAGTTTAGTATAATGTTTTCTCTCTTGGACATTATAATTTTTCTTCCATTTGTAAAGTGCTTTATAGTTTTCTAAGCAGTTTCACATAGAGTAGTTCATTTGTGGAACTAATAGCATTTACATGGGATAACAATATTCTAATAGAATTGTACAATTTGCATAATGAGTTTAACTTGTTATTAAAATGAATGTCACTTGGATCAGATTGAAGGAGGAACCGTAGTGGTCAACAGTCTTGAAGTAAGTGCTGACCATTCCTGATTTGTAAGAGGCATGGATCTGTGTGTCATTCTTCAGGTTTCTTGATTCTTTCCCTTTATTTGTGGGCTGCTTGTCCATGGTCTCCATTTTCAGTCAACACAGAGGACTACTTAGGGCACAGAGAGGGGGACCCAAAGCGTATAAAATCCTGCTCTGTACCCGCTAAGGTTACAGGAAATATATTTGCTTTTTTAAAAATTTGTTTGCATATATTTTCTAAAAAATACTGAATTTGGGATCTAAATGAGTGTAGCTGGCTACTTCTTAGTAGCTGAAAAAGATATGGAAATATTTCATGCAGAAGCGAACAGAATCCCCGAAGCAGCGTTGAGAGTGAGCGTATAACCTTTTGCCCTATTGAAATGCAGCTCTAGTTTCAACACAGAGAGAATATGTGTTACAGCGCCCACTGTGGAATCATCCCATCTCTTCTTTCTATACCTCTTTCCTGCTCAAACTTTGGAGGCCTGATTTTCCTCTTCCAGAGCTTCATACCCCCTTAAGGTTTTATTCAAGGTAAAAATGAAGAATCACCTAGGATCGGATAATTAATTGGATAGTTATCAAGTTTGAGGTATTCTTGGAAAAAGGAATTTGAGGGTCTGGGACAAAGGGGAAATGGGGAGAGGGAGGTGAGAAACGAATTTACTTTGAGTAAATACGGTCATGAATAAAACATTTCAATATTTTAATAGGCAGTCTAAAGGCACAAAGATACCCTGTCCCCACTTCACATTTTCTTTAAGAGTTGTGACAGAGACTTCTGGTTTTCATTCTCCTCATTATTTCTGCCTTTTAAACATATCCCCTGCATTGTTGAATGTGGCAATGTGCCCAGATTAAAAAAAACAAAAAACAAAAAACAACTGCATGACCCAGCCTCTCATTCTCCTTCTTCTTCCTATCACCCTACGGTTTTTGCAATATGGTTAGAATTAGAATTGCTGACCACAAGTTGCCACAGAGAATGGAAGCTACAGGCTAAGGGGGGAAGAAAGAGAAGATGGAAGGACTCTGAGATGCTGATGCCCTGTTGAATACCTGTTGTGCATGCCTGTTACTCCAGCTGCCGCTAAACGATCAGCTTCACTCTGGTACCTCTTCCTTCCTGATCCATAGACTCTCTGACTGTTTGCCTTCACGTGTGACACTAGCAGGGACTTTTTTGAGTCTCAGGGAAGCCGACAGGAGACTTAACACATCTTGGGACCATGAAGCTCTCTTATCGATGGGGGGAATGAGAGACAACTGACCCGTGTTCTACTCTTTTTCTCTGTCACAAGGTCCTGAGATGTCCTTCATAAAGCTTCTTCAACAGCCCACGGAATGTTCCAATAGGTCATCCACAGTGGTGGTGTAATAAAGCAATCTCACACTGGCACACCCTTCTCCTCACGTATGTGTACTCTCTTCTCTTCTCCTGCCCACAAATAAACTCATGTATTAGCCTTTGCCTACATGTTTGCTCTTTCCAGAGATTCTAGGCCACAAAAGATAAAATCATGAGTAAGAAACCAGTCTTGGATTGCCTAACTCTGAACTTTTCATTTTTTTTAAACAAGAGTCATGAGCATAAGAATTTCCATTTGGTTCTTTTTAAAAAATATGTTACTTTAGAGGAGTTTTAGGTTCCTAGCAAAGCTGAGAAGGTACAGAGATTTCCCATGTACGTCCTGCTCCACCCCGTGCACGGCTTCTCCGCTAACAGCAGCCTCCACAAGGATGGCACATTTGTGACCACCGATGTACCTACATTGACACACAGTAATCACCCAGGGTCCATAGTTTACCTTATGGTTCATTCTTGGTGTTATACTTTCTATGGGTTTGGACAAAGGCATAATGACATGTATATACCATTACAGTATCATAAGGAGTATTTTCACTGCCTTATAAATTCTCTATGCTCCACCTATTCATTACCCCACCTCCACCCCTGTGACCCCTGACCTTTTATTATCGTCCTTTTGCCTTTTCTTTCTACAATATCATGGAGTTGCAATCAGAGTATGTAGCCTTTTCAGATTGGCATCTTTAACTTAATAATAGACATTTAAGGTTTCTCCATGCCTTTTCATGGGTTGATATTTCATTTTGTTTTAGCATTAAGTAATATTTCATTGTCTGGATGTACCACAGTTTTGAAAATGGTGAATAAATCTGCTATAAACATTTGTGTGCAGGTTATTTGGAGACTAGTTCTTTTATATAATGTCTATTATTCAATGTGTATTCTCTATGTAATGAGACATTGTTCTTATACTTATCTTATATTCTTTAGACATGGTTTACTCTAGTTCTTAGAACATATTTCATATCACTTATTTAAAGTTCATCTACTAAATACAATTCTGGGTTTTATGAGGACAGTTTCTATATTGACTGGCTGTTTTTTTTTATACACAGGCCATACTTCCCTGTGTCTTTGCATCTCATATAATTAATTTTGTTGAAAATTAAAAATAAAAATTAAAGATATTTAAATAATATAATGAAAAGGGTCATCAAGGAACACGCATAAAGGACCCATTGACAAAGCCAAATGGGGAAGGATTGAGGTTGGCAGTGGAGAGCGGTGGGGCTGGGGAAAGTAGTGGTAGAAAATTTTTCTTTAAAAAAGGATATGAATGTCAGAGAAATGTAATAAAATAGTACCTAACCAATAAACAAACAAACAAACAAACAAATAAAATAATGTAACAACTCTGGATGGAAATCAGATTTCCCCACATCATCTCTAGGTTTTCTTGTTACTACTGTTTGTTATTTTTGTAGCTCATTTTTTGTTTAAACTTTCCTTGATTAATTCTGTAATATCTGTATTTTTATTTCATGTGTGGCCACTGCAATATCTACATGGTTAGCTTCTTAGCCTATTAAACAAATTACACTAAGAGCTCCTTAAATGTCTTGAGCCAATAATTTTCTAGGGAAAAAAGCTGTTTTTAGAAAGTACGTTCTGAGTACTTTCTGAGTGAAGTAAAGAAAAACCATGCAAGTTGGGGTTTCCAGGGAATTTTCAGGTAAATAACAATGACAATTCCGTCATTAGATCGAATTGAGGAGGTCCAAATCTGTTCTGTCCATGTCATTGGCTACTAGACTATTGGTTTTTATGCCTGATCTGATTGTGAGGCCTATTGTTTTCAAGGATTCTGTGGATCTAGAGAGTGATAGGAGAATGACAAGTTAAAATGCCACAGAATTTCCTCTTCTTACCATGACTCAACTGTTTTTAAAAAAATACTCACTTCTTAGATTGTTGCAAGGCTTTTATTAATTTCCAAAACTCTGAAAATATTTCTTTGATTACTTTTGCCAGTGTTCTCACTATTTTTATAGGAGACTGGAGTTTTAGAGGTTCTTATTCCGTTATTCCTTTTGATGTAACCCCCAGAATTCTGTCTTAATTCAAGAATGAAGGGGAACTCAAGATAGTCTCAGAAGAAGGAAAAACTAATGGAATTTGCCAGCAAATAGATATTAGATATTTCTTGTCCTCTTGAGTTTTCTAAATTATTTTTGTCTAAGGTGGTTCTCAATGTATGTAGAGGAAACCTCTAAAACAATTACATAATGAATGTGGGAGGGTAAAGGGAAGTGATGTTTCTATACTTTCCTCAAACTGGTAAAATGATGACAACAGTAGACTCTGATAAGGGGTGTGTGTGTGTGTGTATATATATATATGTTAAATATATATATAATGTTAAATATATATTTAACATTATATATATATAATGTTAAATATATATATAATGTTATATATATAATGTTATGTTATATATATATATAATGTTATATTTAGGATCACCACTAAAATATAGATATATAGGTTTCAAACCCCTGTACATAAATCAAAATGCTGTATTTTTTTTCCACAAAAAGACAGGAAGAAGAAATCAGTGAAACAAAAACAAAGACAACAAATAGAAAACAAACAAACAAAAAAAGTCATATTTAGGCCCTATTGGATAACTACTTTATACATAAAAGGTTTAAATACACTAATTAAAAGATATACACTAATAAATACACTAATAAAGATTGTCAGGGTGGGTTTAAAAGAGTTATCTAGTGATATGTTGTCCTTAATAATTTTACTTCAAATATAATAAAATAGGCATATTGAAAATAAAAGGGTAGAAAAAGACATATCATGCAAATATTAATAAAAAGAAAGCAGTGATATCTATATTAATATTATATAAAGTAGACTTTGGAATGAAAACAAATTACCAGGAATAGTACATATGTTTAATTAATTAGTTCACCAAGAAGATGTAGTAATCCTGAGTATGTATGCACCAAACAACAGAGCTGATAATATATGAAACAAAAACTGATAGAACTGAAAGGAAAAGTAGACAAACCCACAGATATAGTTGGTAATGTCAACATCTTTCTTTCAGCTATTGATAAAACAATGAGACATAAAAATCGGCCATGTTATAGATGATTTCACAGAATCGATTTGACATTTATAGAACATTTCACCCATTACAACAGAGTACACTTTCTTTTCAATTGCTAATAAAACATATACTGTGATAAACTATGTCCTGGGCCATAAAACAAATCTTAACACATTTTAAAGAACTGAAATCATACAAATTGTGTTCTTTGACCACAGTGCAATTAAAGGAGTAATCAATAGCAGAATTATAATGGGCTGATCACCAAATTACTTGGAAACTGAACAACACACTTCTAAATTATTCAGGGATCAAAAAGGAAAACTCAAGGGATATTAAAGAATTACACTGAACTGAGTGAAAATGAAAACACAACATACTCAAATTTGTGATACACACATGAAGTTGTTCTAAGAGGGAAATTTATTGCAGTAAATGATTATATTAAAAAAGAAAAAGTCTCAAATCAATCATCTAATCTTCCACTTCGAGAAAGAAGAAAAAAGAGCAAAAAACTGAAATAAAGAGAAGGAAATTAATAAAGAAAAGAACAGAGATCAGATAAACTGAAAGTATGAGAAACAATGGACAGTATCAAAACAAAGAGCTGGATTCTTAGAAAATATCAATAGAAATGACAGTCTTTAACAAATTGACAAATAAAAGAAAATGACATAATTTATCAATACTAAGAATGGAACAGGATATATCACAGCTTTTAGAATGATAATAAGGGAATAATCTATAAAGGAATGTCTGACTACTTAGATTAACTTAGATGATAATTTTCTCAAAAACTATAAACTGCTACAACACACTCAACATGCAACAAATAACTTGAATAGTTCTAGAACTATTGCTACAAATTGAATTTGTAAATTAAAATCTTCTGAAAAAAGAATTTTTGTAATAACTTTGTATATTCCCAGGTGGGTACAGGAAATATCATGGAGAACACGTGTAAAGTATACAATTGTCTAACCACTATATTGTACACCTGAAACTAATACAAAGTAATATTGAATGTAAACTGTAATTGAAAAAGAAACCTACCTTGGTGAAAATAAAATAAAGTAAGATCTTCTGAAAGAGGATTTCCAGGCCCCAATTTTTTCACTGAAAAAGTCTGCTAAACCTTTAAAGAAGAATTGGCATTTACACAATGGAATACTACACAGCAGAAAGAAAGGAAGGAGGTCCTACCCTTCATGATAGCATGGATGGAACTGGAGAGCATTATGCTAAGTGAAATAAACCAGGCAATGAAAGGCAAATACCATGTGATCTCACCTATAACTGGAACCTAATGAACAAAACAAATTAGCAAAATAGAACAAGAGACATGGAAATAAGGAAAAAACTGACAGTGACCAGAGGGGAACGGGGAGAGGGATAATGAAGGAAGAAGGGGAAGGGTCTAGACAGGGAACATGTGTAAAGGACCTCCGGTAATGAATGACAGGTTAGTGAGTACCTGAGGGAGTAGGGTGGGTAGGTAGAGCAGAGAAGAGCAATGGGAAAAACTGGGACAACTGTAATTGAACAATGGTAAAAAAAGTTCTATACATTATCTTCTGGAAAGGGGAAGAGGAGGAAACATTTCTCACCATATTTATGAAGCTAATCTTAACCAAATACCAAAGCCAGGCACAGGTAGTATGAAAAATTTTAAAGTAGAGTTTATTATTGATACTAATATCTGTTTCTTTGAAAATACATTTGTATATCTATCTTTTAAAAGATTTTATTTATTTTTAGAGAGGGGAAGGAAGGGAGAAAGAGAGGGAGGCAATATGTGGTTGCCCCTCATGCACCCCCTACTGGGGCCCTGGCCCAGAACCGAGGCACATGCCCTAGACTGGGAATTGAATCAGCTACTGTTTGGTTCACAGGCCAGCACTCAATCCACTGAGCCGCACCAGCCAGGGCAATATATATATATCTATGTTCTTTATATATCATAATTTGGCAAGTCTGATCAACAAAGAGTGATATTATATACATATTTTATTTGTGAAAGGGGATATAATTACAGATGTAAAGTATGTTTAAATATAGCAAGAGAATATCACGACCATATTTAAAGCAAAAGTTATTAATTATACAGGGCTGAGCAAAAGTAGGTTAAATTACCAGCCACCATTACCTAAAAGATAAATCATAAGTAAGGATACAAAATAACAATAATAGGAAGACAAATAATACAAATAAATAATACAATAATAAATAAATAAATAATACAAGAATGAACTCTGTTTCAAAACTCACAACTATATACCTACTTTTGCCCACCCCTGTATTTATATGAAAATTTTAATGAAATATAGAACTATATATAAATATATTAAATATATATTTGCATACAAATTACATATAAATATATGTTACATATATAAAATTTATACATAAGATGTGTTTTAAATGCACATATATAAAAATTGATTTAAGAAAAAGTGATTATCTTGACTAAATTAATAACAGTAGAAGGGCATTGAAGTTAGTCAGCTCTGGATTTCCAGCTCTGATAATGATGAATAGGTAGTATAGACCAACTGTCCTGTTGAGGGGGAAAAAAACCCCTGGAAAATGTAGATGAAATGTTTTTAAAAAATATACTTGTAGGCATTGGAGAGCTAGTAAGACACTGAGAACTTAACAAAACATAAGAGAAGTCAGGAATGCAGAGAGGTGAGTCAGCTATCAGAGCCACTTTTATATTAGTGTGTGTGCTGATACCTGACTCAGTGAGCTGGAATATGAACAAGGATGGCAAATAACTAGAAACTAAAAATAACTATTTAAAAACTTTTATGCAACCACTAGAATTGAACAATAAAATTACCATGACTGAGAACTCAATGCACAGATTTAATAGCATAGTAGGTACCTGGTTCAAAAGAAAATAGGAAACTAGTACCTAGGTCAGATGGAAAAAGTCATAAATGTAGCACTAAGAAACAAACAAGGAAAATAAAAACGAGGGAAAAAGAAACATAAAATGGGAGGGCCTAAGATATATGCTAAGAAATATTCAGAAGAAAAACAGAGTTTGAGAAAAAAGACCATATTTTGCCATGTATAATATGTACTTTTTTGCCCAAGTTTTTGAGGGAAAAATAAGGATGAACATTATACATGAGAATTAGTACTAAAGTGTGGGTACATGTTACACACAGGAGTAATATTCGAAGAGAGAATTCCTGAAATACATATACAAGTTACCAATGAACCCCCATGAATCCCAAGTAAAATAAATTAGAGAAAATTACACCTATCATTGTTACAACTACTGAAAACTAGGGACAAAGAACAAGATCTTTAAAGCAGTTGAATGAAACTTACTTTCAAAGGAATCCCAATTTGACAGCGGACCTCACAAAAGAAACAATGGAAGCCAGAGAACATTGAAATGGTATCCTCAGTGCTGTGAAACAAAAGCTTAACCTAGAATTTCATATTAATGAATTTGTTATTCTGAAAGACATTTTCAGAAAAATCACAGAACATAAATCATCTGTAACAATGATGCACACACAAAAATTCTAAAAGGTATTTTTTAGAAAGAAATTAAATTATTCAATGTATGAAGAAAAGAGAGAGTATAAAAATGTAAACATATGTGTACATCTAAATGAATACTGACTGTAAAAATAAAGTGAATAATATGTTGTAGGGTTTATACACACATACACAAAATCAAAATATGTAACACTTACAGCTTATGAGAATGAGAAATGGAGTTAAAGTGTCTTGAGGCCCTTGAAATGCCTGGGAAAAGATTGAAGTCCCATCTTCAATCAGCTTTTTTATATGTTAAGAATTCATGCTACAATCTATAGTGTTATCACTAAAAATAGGTATAAAAAATAAACTATGTCAAGGTAACAGATGGAAGAAAAAAATAGTTTTTAAAAACTTCTATTAATCCAAAGTTAAGCCAAAATGAAAAAAATCCAAAGACGTTGGACACACATAGCAAACAGTATTCCATTTTCACACACTTCTGTAAATTAACTGATAAAACCAGGCAGAGAATAAAACAGGACAAAGAGTATAGAGTTTTTGAGCAACACAGTGAACAAACATGATGTGACAGATATAAAGAATATTGCATTAAACATCTGCAGAATACAAATTCATATGAAGTGAACATGGAACATTAACCAAAAATAGATTATCTGTTGATTCACTTAGAAAGTCTAAACAAATTTCAAAGGACTTTAGTCACGCTGAGTATGTTCTCTGACCAGAGCAAAGTAAGTGAGAAAACAAAATAAAAAGATAACTAGTAAATTTCCCTATGTTTGGAGATTAAGTATACTTCCAAATAGATTTTGAGTGAGAAAAAATTACAGATGAAATTAAAAAATTTATGAGTGATAATGAAAATACCACTTATAGATTGCAGCTAAGGAATTTAGAGAAATAGTTACAGATTTAGATGCCTGTAGAGGAAGAGAAAATTAAAAATAACCTGAGCATTCATCCACAGAAATTAGCACAAAAAAAGAGGATGAAACTCAAAAAAAGTAGAAAAAAGAAAATTATAAATACAGCAGAAATTCAAAAGTAAAAAGCAAACATGTAATAAAGCCAAATGACAATTCTTTGAAATGTTTTTGGATTGATAAATTTCAGGTTTTGAATACAACTGATGAGAGAGAGAGAGAATCAAAATCAGGAACGTAAAAAGGACATTGCTATAGGTCTTACAAATAACATTGCACTTTCAAAGCACACAAAGGGACTGGTAAAAAATGTTTGTTGCAGCATTTTTTTTAACTGAGTAAAATTGGGGTAAAAGATTTTAATAAGTTTCAATGATCAAATATTTACATAAATTCAGTCTATCCATGTTGCGAAAAACCATTCAGAAATCTAAAAAAGGTGGATTTACAGATACTGAAATAGAAATGTCTTTAAAATAATTATTAAGTGGAAAACCTAAGCTATAAAACAGTATTGAGTACTACCTTATTTATGAACAGTAAACCATTTATTTATATATTAAACATATATATGTAAATGTGTATTTTATGTAATTGAATAGTACAAAGTAGGAGGTTACACCTAAGTGATAACAATTACAAAACAATTATTAGTTCTGTGGAGAAGAGAAGTTTGGGGATATGTGAAGTGAGAATTTTATTCTTTCAGTCAGTCTAGATACATATTTTTTCAATTTATAAAACAAATAGGTGTTTGTGCATTTTTTGTATAGTTCAAATATGAATTACAAATATGCTATAACACTCACTTGTATGAAGGTATATGGGTTTGTGGCTTTATCAGCCGCTGCATGAGATGTATTTTCCAAGAATGCAAATCTATACTTTTGTATTGCCTAACAAATCACCTGTGGTATTACATGATAAAAATCTAACCGGAAATATCAGTTCTATGAAAAGTCTAATAGGAAAAAGTAAAGTAGTGATAAAAGCAGTAAAGAGTTGTAGTATAGTGAAACATGAATCACAATAGCTATACCCTTCAGCTGAATTTAGCATCTGAAACATTTAGAATATTAAGGTTTATAGATTACTCTCAGAAAGACCCCCACTTAATATTTTGATGTAAAGATGGCTCTATATTCAACGTGCTATGTATTGCAGAACTGGACACTGGCACAGGAACATTCCGTCCTCCACCTCTTCGTTCCCCACTTCCCTTCTTATTCTGGCTACATGGAGAGAGTATTGACTTCTGTTTCAAGCATATGTCTTTCTTAGTGGGACTCCCCTTCTGGACCCTAGGGACCTTGAGCAACTAGTTTGTGTGCCAGCAGTTCTGTATTTTTGGATGATGAAAATTGATTTTCCTCCTTTTAGCAGGTGCAGTCTCCGAGTGAGCCTCTCCCCTCGCGACCTGTGCAGATTATGCCGTCAATAGCGGGAGAAGCAATGAGGAGGGACGTTTGGAACACTCAGCACGCAGCACCAAGGGGCCTGGTGAAGCCTTGCAGCAATGCGGGTGCACTGGGAAAAAAGGTAATAATAAACTTAGTGCAGAATTGTTTCCTTCTCGGTACTTCCTCAGTAAGTTGAGTGTATGCATTTTCTGGAGTAAACTAAATGGGCAGACCTTCATGTGGAGTTTATTATGGTTTATACAGTTCTAAATGGATCATTCTTATTAAACTTAAGTAATGGCAAACTCCTTTTAAGGAAGAGAATAATAATTATAGAAGATCTCAATGTGGCTTGAAATATGTTTACTTTGACCTACCTATACATTTTTTCAAACATGAGTAAGTCTTGCTTTTACAACTCTTTTTTAACTAGCGAAGCGTAATTACAGAGATGAGACTTTTTGGTACACATTGGGAAAACTCAGAGATTTTGAGTCAGGAAATAAATACGAAGATACATTGTGGGCTTGCATATAGGATAGCTATGGGGATTTGAGTCTAGAGACAGGGTAACTAGTTAGAAAGTTACCCCAGGTTCCTAAGCCTAAGGTACTCAGTGTCTGAATGAGCATGTGGTGGCTGCAGGTAGAAAACAGGACTCTTTCTACAAAAGATGAGAAATCTCAGGAGAAGAGCCTTCTGAGGTTCTTGGTATTTTTAGATTTTGTTTTAAACACACAAGACTGTCATCTAGAAATGTAAATTAGTGTCAATTGCTAAGACCGTGGGACCCTGGGAAGAGTGTGGTTGGAAGATATGGTCCCCAGGCTGGTTTAAATAGAAATGAAGTCATTCAGGAGTGAATACACAAGACAGGCAGATGGTCTGCCATGATAATTTATGAGACAGTTTCTAGGAGAAGCCACATCAGCTCTGGACATCCAGAAAGGTGGGTACTATAAGAATCATCCTTAATCTCATGGTGCTCTAGATTAATTTTCCTCCTTCCACTACTCAACTGTTGCATGGGCTATAAATAGTAGTTTGTCTCCTTGCCAAAGAAGGTAAATGAAAACCAGGTAGAGAAGGAAATCTTTGAAATAATTCAGATAATTATCTGCTGTGGAAGAATCCTAGAGAGGATGGAAGAAAATTTTTGGATTAAAATCCAAGAAAATGTCTTGGAAAAGCCACAATCAGAATCATAAACAGAACCCAAAATGCAGAGGGTGTAGGAAGCAACTTGAAGGTGTCCGATTTTAAATTCATGTGGGACAATCGTACTCAGGAGTACAAAATCAGTGTCAATGTTTAATCTGAATTCTATTGGCTAAATGATGGTGCATGCCCAAGAGCAGGACTTGTTTGTCTGAAAAAGTGTTTAGATTGTTAAAGTTATGCAAGGGATGATATCCTGGTGATTTGACCAAGAGCCCTGAAGGTGACTGTGAAAAGAGAAACAGAATTGCCCAGCAAACCTAAAGGAAAGAATTGTAAAGGTGAATACAGCAGATAGTGTTCTCAAAAGAATAGTATACAGGATCTCCAGTGTTTTCCTGTATGAATAATATGGTCTTTCATATGTTACTACAACAAGTGGTTGAGTGTGGGTAATAGATGATTAAGTTAAAAACTTGTTACAATGACTAAAATCATAGAGGGGATGTGCGATTTGTGATTGGAATATAGAAATGCAAAAGCAAATCTGTCTGGCTGTAGCTCATGTAAAGAATCTTTTTGGTGTTATTTGATTTTTCAATGAATCATTGCGGGAATTGATATGTTGGGAAAAGTGTGCATGTGCATATATATAAAATGTATTAAAATAAATAATATACATAAATATATATGAAGTCATGGTCCCACATCTGAAGTATGGTCCATATTTCTGGATCTCACATTTTAAGGACACACAGCAAAAACTAGTGGTCTTTCAGAAGAACTCGAACAGAAGAATGTCTGACAGTTATTTAATGTAAAAAAATGGGATAGAAAGCCAGAGAAGAAGATTCCTCCATGTTTACTCCTCTAAATATTTGGAGAGCTGTTGTGTTGAGAAAGGACCAGCCAGCCTTCTTTATCACATTGAAGGACAAAACTTGAACCAACAGGCTATCTTTCCACAGAGATGGATTTTAGCTAAGCTTAAGGCAAAGCTTTCTTTATAACAATAAAACCTTCCCCACCTTGGAACAGTCTTCCTGTGAGGCAGGGGTGCTTCAGTCAGTTGGAGTAACCATGCTGAGCTTGGGTGCCAACTGCCAAAATTACTGCAGGGGATTTATTTGTCAGATGGAAGATTGGACTAGATTAGTCTTGAGGTTCTGAACAACTCCAAAATTTTATTATTCTATGAAAATAAATTAAGATGTTACTAAGACTGAGGCAGTTCTTCATATGTGGTTTACAGCTGGTCTATGAAAGTAAACTGTGGGGGCGGATTACAAAAAAAAAAAATCAACTAGAGCAAGGCTGGGATAATGGTATGTACTTCCAAATGGGAGATTTTGAAAGTTACAATACTTATTTAAACAAACAAGATGATGGATGCCTATGCAGATGAATATAGGTATAGATATGGATAGCTATAGTTATTCATTACTTCAGAAACCTATCTCATATGCTCTAAAATATCCAGATACTGTGAGGCGTCTTCCAGTGAGCAGCTCTTGAAGTGGCAAGTGAGGAGTTAATCCTTTGTCCTCAAAGCTCACAGGAATGTTTATCAACTCCGAGCAGGTCTCCTTTCTTCCTTTGGGTGAGTTAAGTCTGCCTCTGCTTTGTTTGACGCTGCCCATTTGAGGAAAGCTTATCCCTGACCTTCTGCCAGAGAGACTGATGACAAGGACGGTGTGCACTAACCTTGACATTCGCCAGGGTAAATGGCTTTTTCCACAAGTAGTCGGCAAACAAGGAGAGCCAGTCAAGAGCTAATGAATCTGCACCTGAGAGAAACTGAACAACAATTGTGCTTTTAAAGAAGGAAAGAGTCCTTGGGAGGTGCAGGCCCATCTGGTGCTTAAAGGTTTAGGGGAAATTAACTCTTTTAGCCAATGCAGTTCAAAATAAATACACACATACATATATACATACATACAACCCCTGGTCTTAAAATCTGCCATAAGGGACCATTTTTAAGTTTGACCTTCTCGTCTTTGCTGCCATGAGTGAACCTTCAGTGCCACCCTTTAGAGCCCCGGAGAGAGAGAGTGATGTTGCAGAGTGACCAGGGTGGCAAGGCACATTTTTTTTCAGCTGCCACTTATGCCACTCAACCCAAATCCTTCTCCACTGAGTTCAAGGAATGAAAATTGTGAATCTTATTATTTTTTATGAGTGGCACAATTTCTCTATTGTAGATGCTATTAAAAATTCACAAAAAGCAGTACAGACAAACTCATATTCTCCAAGGGATGCCTGTGGCCAGATGTAAATACCACGGCTCAGGCTAAGAATTGTAGTCCTGTGATATTTTGCATCCAAAGCCCCACTCGGTACCCGATGAATTTCGCCCTTATTTCTCAATATTGATCACTCTATGTTTTCATTGTGCCTGTATAGTACCGTCTCTTCTATGTAAGTTTGTCTTTACTACAAACTCACCAAGTCTATTTTCTTTCTTGCGTATACATACCTTGCCTTTTCACTTGACTTGTGAAAAAAGTACTCACATTATGAGACAAGAGTTGACAAACTCTATTTCCCTACACTTCCGTCAGTTTTTCTTTTTTGCTTATCCTCATGTAAAGTCAGTACCTGTGCTCTCATCCAGAAGACTTTATCCACTGTAGCAAAAGTGTTTGTACATTTCCATTATTCTCTGTTCTTTTTAAAATTATTACGTTACCACACACACATAAAAAATGCATAAATTTTAAGTGTGCAAGGCAACATATTTTTACAAAGTGACACATCTATGCAACCGCCACCCAGATGAAGAAATAGCACATTAGCAGCACATCAGAATCTTCTCTAATGCCTTGTCAGTCACCCCCTTTCCAAGGTAGCTCTGTGTGTCTAGATTAGTTTGCTTAGTGTTGTGGTTTTGAAATTCATCCATGATGTTGAGTGTGGCTGTACTTTGTTCATTTTCAATGCTATATGAAATTTCAATGTATAAATATACTACTATTTATTTATCTACTCTCCTGTTGACGAATATTTGGGTTTTTACCATTTTTTATTACAGTTGTTTGCTATTAGGAATAATGCTGCTGTGTACATTTTCATACATGCACATATTTTTGTTGGGAGTAGAATTGCTGGGTCATAGATAATGCATGTGTCAGCCTTAATAGATATTACCAAATAATATTTTTAATGTATAACATTTTCTGTTGCTCCATATCCTCTCAGTATTGCAGTATTTTCTTCTTTTCCTTTCCATGTCTTTTATTTTTTCCTGTTTTAACCTCTCAGTGGGGAGGGTATATGGTTAATTTGTGATTTTAATTTCCTTTTCCCTAATACCAATGGTGTCAAGCATTTTTTTTTTTAGGCATTTATTGGCCTTTTGGACACATCTTTTGTAAAGTGACTCTTCAAGTCTTTTGATCACTTTTTTCTTACCGGGTTGTCTTTTTGTTATTTGTTCTGGATGCAGTTTCTCTTTCAGATAAATGTGGCAAATACATTCTCCCGCTCTGTGGCTCGCCTTTTCATTAAGCTTGAGTTTGTGTCTTTTGATAAGAAAAAGTTCTTAATTTTAATAAGATTCAATTTACTAATATTTTTCTCTATGCTTAGTACTACTTAAGAAATTTTGCCTTTCCTGAGGCCATGAAAAAATTATCTTTTGTTGTTTACCTTTGCATTTTGTCCTAGAATCCAGCAGGAATTGGTTTTTCTATAGATGTGAAAAGATTAAGGTTTATTTTTTATATGAATACTTAATTGGTCCAGCAATTAACCTTTACATTAGAGCAGCAATTTTTGACCGGTGCGCTGCAAGAATTTTTAAAACATGCAATACCTGACTGTTTAGTTAGGGCCGTTGACCTCTTTTCCCTTGGATGGTCAAATTAAAAAATGACAACAGTCCACACAACAATAGCCATCCAGTATGAATGAATCGAAACTATACCTATTTTTTGTCAGATTGGCAAAAAAAATATAATGCATTTTTTTGTGTGTGTGCTGCAGAATTTTAGTGTTAGGTTCTCCCAAAATTTCATTTAGCTTTTTTCCACAAAATAAAAGACACATTTTTCATTTTCACCAATAACTTTATTGATCTGGATATTTTGAGTGTGTAGGCTATCTCCTGTATGGTATAACATTGACTGTTCTCAATTAATGCCTCGATTTGATCACTATCAACTTCAAGTGGTCTACCCCACCGAGCATCATCCAGACATAAATCTCCAGCATGAAACTTCACAAAACACTTTTGACACACTCAACCAGTTGCAGCACCTTCTCCATAGAGTGCACAAATCTCTTTTTGCATTTCAGTTGTGTTTTTACCTTTCTTGAAGTAATAAAACATAATATGCTGAAAATGTCAGCATATTCTTCCTTCTTCATTGATAAAATGGCTACACACAAAAATTCACCAATATTGATGTTTTTTTTTTAAATGCACTCTGATACGACAGCTGTCACAATACGATCTAACAAAATTGTTTCTAATGAAGTTAAAGACAACTAAGCGATAAAGAGCCATCATACAGGAAAAAAAAGAATGAAACTTTTGGCCAAACCAATAATTAGTTTATGTGTGCCATGAGATGAAAGGTTGAAAATTGCTGCACTAAAGGAATTGTACATGTATGAGTCTCTTTGTGGATTCTCTCTCCTCCCATTGGTAAGTTTGTCTGTCCTGAGGCAATATTATACAGCATTATTTGCTGTAATTATTAATAAGTGGTTGTTCAAACTTATACAACTTTGTTTTTCTTCAAGACTGACTTGAATATTCTTGGTTTTTGCATTTCCATAAGAATTTTAGAATTAGCTTATCACTTTCTATACCTATACACTTACATGTACGCACAACCATCCAGGGTTTTAACTGGGATCGTACTGAATATGTAAATCAATTTGGAGATGATTGACATTGCAATATCTGATTCCATGTTAAATAGAAGTGAATTCCCCAGTTTTTAAACATTTGGACATTTTCTTGTCATTGTTTATTGATTGCTATCATAATTTTACTATTATCAGGGAACAAACTGTGATTTCAGTATTTTAAAAAATTTTGAGACTTACTTTCTCCTTTTTTTAATTCTATCTTTTAAAAATATATTCTATTGATTATTCTAATACAGTTGTTCCAGTTTTTACCCCTTCGTCCCCCTCTACCAAGTACCCCTCATTACCTCTGATAATCTTTTACCCTTTAGTTCATGTCCATGGGTCATGCATATAAGTTCTCTGATTACTCCAGTTCCTATACTGTTCTTAACACCCCCCATCTATTCTGTACCTACCAATTTTTACACCTTAATCCCTGCACCTTTTCCCTCATTATCCCCTTTCCCCCTGCCTACTGATAACCCTCCAAATGATCTCCACATCTATGATTCTGTTTCCGTTCTTCTTGTTTGCTTAGTTTGTTTTTTAGGTTCAATTGTCGATAGTTGTGAATTCATTTCCATTTTATTATTGATAGTTTTGATATTCTTCTTTTTCTTAAATAAATCCCTTTAACATTTCATATAATAATAATGGCTTGGTGATGATGAACTCTTTTAGCTTTACCTTGTCTGGGAAGCACTTTATCTACCTTTCAATTCTAAATCATAGCATTGCTGGATAGAGTAATTTAGGTTGTAGGTCCTTGCTTTTCATCACTTTGAATACTTTTTGCCAGTCCCTTCTAGCCTGCAAATTTTCTTTTGAGAAATCAGCTTAAAGTCTTATGGGAACTCTTTTATAGGTAGCTATCTGCTTTTCTCTTGCTGCTTTTAAGATTCTCTGTTTATCTTTAACCTTTGGCATTTTAATTATGATGTGTCTTGGTGTGGTCCTCTTTGCGTCTATCTTGTTTGGGACTCTCTGTGCTTCCTGGACTTGTATGTCTATTCCCTTCACCAAATTAAGGAAGTTTTCTTTCATTATTTTTTCAAATAAGTTTTCAGTCTCTTGCCCCCTGCCCCTCCTCTCCTTCCAGCACCCCCATGATTCAAATGTTAGTACATTTGAAGTTGTCCCAGAGATTCCTTACCCTACCCTAATATTGGGGGGATTCTTTTTTCTTCTTGCTGTTGTGATTGAATGCTTTTTTCTTCCTTATGTTCCAGATCATTGATTTGATTCTCAGCTTCCTCCCCTCCACTGTTAATTCCCTGTAAATATTCTTTATTTCACTCAGTGTAGCCTTCATTTCTTCCTGGGTCTTTTTTATGCTGTTGAAGTACCCAATGAGTTCCTTGAGCATCCTAATAACCAGTGTTTCGAACTCTGCATTTGATAGATTGCTTATCTCCATTTTGTTTAGTTATTTTCCTGGAGTTTTGTTCTGTTCTTTCATTTGGGCCATATTTCTTTGTCTTCTCATTTTGGCAGCCTCCCTGTGTTTGTTTCTATGTATTAGGTAGAGCTGCTTTGACTCCCTGCTTTGTAGCATGGCTTAATGTAGAAAAGTACATCCATGAGTTGGATGGGGCAGAGCCTTAAGTAATTGTCAGGGCAGGGCAACAACCTGTGTGAACCAGGTTGATGGAGTCTCAGGTATGGTGTTACTGCCCTGTGGCTCTGTGTGGGGAAGAACTCAGCAATGGCTGCTGCCTGGCCTCTGGAGTTTTATCCCAGATGAAGCTCTTCCCTGGCACTCACCCACATGTCAGACACTTGTTTCTTCCCATATGCTACTGGTGCCCTTCTAGCTGCTGCCCTGGTGCTGGAGTTCAGAGGGAGTGAGTCTGAGTGAGTCCTAAGTCCACTGCGGGACCTTTAAGAAGAGATACCTGAGAATCCTGCAGCTTCTTCTGCCACACCAACCCCCACTGAGTTTTACAGCCACAAGTTATGGGGAATTAATTCCTGGTACTGAAACCCTGGGCTGGGTAGTCTGGCGTGGGGCTGGGATTCCTTACACCCCAGATATCCCTCCCCATTTCTATCCACCACACGTGGGTGTGGGACTGGCCAGTTCTGCATCTCTGCCTCTCTGCCCCTCCTACCCACCTGAGTGAATGTGACTTCTTTAATTCCTTGGTTGTCGGACTTCCTTACAGCTTATTTTTCTGATGGTTCTAGGTGATAGTTGTTTTGGAGTTTATTTGTAATTTTTGCTGTGGTTGTACAAGGAGGCAAGTCATGTTTACCTATGCCTCCATCTTGACTGGAAGTCTGAGACTCATTTTTGCTCTATGTGTTAAATATTCAATTTGCTTTATAAAAAACTTTTATTGTGAAGTTTGCCCTTTCACTTTTCATATAAATCTGTTAGATTAAGTTGGTCATTTATGTTGTTTAAATCTATATATTTACTAAATTTTTTGTCATCTTATACAATCAGTGTTTTATGAAGTCCAGTGTTTTATGACTGAGTATCACATAATTATCCTTTTCATTTTGCCAGGCATTCCCTAACATATTTTAAGACTATGTTATTAAGTACATGCATATTTAGACTTCTTATATCTTAGCCTGTTGACCTTTTTGTTATTATGAAGCATTTCTCATTATCTTCGATAACTCTTCTGATATTAGAATAGCTAAATCAGCTTTCTTTTGGTTACTGTTTACATTCTAATTTTTACTATCAAACTTTTTATATGTTGATATTTAAAACAAAACCACTCCTGGATTTTGTTTTTTTATTTAACAAGGTAATTTTTATTTTATATTTGCAGTAATTAATCCATTTACATTTACATACATACAATTACCTTGGGAGTTTAAATCTACCATTTTACCATAAATGATTTATTTGTATCATCTATTCTATTCTTTCTCAATTTGTTGCTTTATTTTTTTGTTAATCTGGTAATTATTTTAATATTTTATTATTTGCTTTTATTATGCTTTAGTAATACATTCCTTTATTATTCTTTCAATTTATCCTAGATATAACAATATGTATCTTTGACTTTCTATAGCCTATTGCAAGTTAATATTTAACTCCATTTACTACCCTACCCAAATACAACCTACTGTTGCCTTTAATCCTTGTACATTTTAAACTACACAAGACTAAGGTTTAATTTGTTATTCATTCAATATTCATGTAGGTTTACACACATATTTACCCATTTTTATTCATTCGTTTTTGATCCCTCAAGGTCCTCTATGGTTTATTTTCCTTCTGCATATAGAACATATTTGGACAATTCCTTTGCTACAGGTATATTGACGATGATTTCTCTGTTTTAGTCTGAAAAATTCCTTTACCATAGATAGTTTAGGAAGAAATATTTACTAGATTTAGAATTATAGTTTGGCAGTTATTGTCTCTCCTCACTTTCAGGTTGCATTCTATTGTTCTCTGGCTTCATTGTTTCTCTTGAGAAGTCAACTGTAAATTTTCATGTTGTTCATTGGAAGATAATCATTTGTAAACCACAATGTCTATTTCTGTCCTTTTATTATTTTGCCTTTGTCCTTTGTTAGAAGCAGTTTTTCTATGTTGTGACTAGGGTGTGTGCGTGTGTATGTGTGTTTAATTTATCCTGAATATGATTCTCTTTGTTATATATTTCTGTGGCTTGACCCCTTTTCTTATTTTGAATAATTTTTTGTTATTTTTAAAAAATATTGCTTCTATACCTTCTGTAATTATAATTACATTTATATTAGACATTTATGTGATGTCCTATATGTTTCTTACATTGTTCTAACCTGCCTCCATCCAGATATTTTTCTTTTTGCTTCTCTGCCTAATGTAAGATAAGTCTATTTACCGAGTACTTCATTTAGTTATTGCATTTTAACATACTGTAATTTTTATTTTACCTTCAGTAAATTTATCTTTTCTTCTATTTTCATAAATACATAGGTCTGGTTGCCTTTGCAGCAGTGAAATCCAAACTTTACCACCTACATTAGTGCATCTACTGAAAGCTGTAAGCCAGGAGTGTCCAACCTGTGGCCCATGGGCCGCATGCAGCCCAGGATGGCTGTGGATGTGGCCCAACACAAAATCGTAAATTTAGTTAAAACTTTTTTTTGCTCATCAGTTTTCATTAGTGTTTGTGTATTTAATGTGTGACCCAAGGCAACTCTTTTTCTTCCAATGTGGCCCAGAGTCGCCAAAAGGTTGGACACCCCTGCTATAAGCCATCATTTTCTTCTTGGCCTTCCTTGGCCTTGGACCACTTACTAGTGGGAGAAAGTAGAAGTCCATGTCAGCTCATCTGAATGTGTTTTCCTTTCCTCCAAAACTTTGGTTCCTGAAGTCCTGAATGCCTTTGTTGCCTTCCAATGCCTTCAAATAACTGTGTTTTATAATTTGCATAGCTTTTATAGTTATATGTAGAGGGTTGGGATGATAGAGTATACTGTTCCTATGTAAATGTGTAGTAGTGTTAGCATATTCAAGGAGGAGGCAGTAATGGAAGTGAACACTTGTCTTAATTAAAAGGACAAAGAAGAAGAGTGAATAACAGTGTTCAAAGTTGGCATAACACTGAAAACAATGGATAGACCAGGCAGATAGAATTTCTAGGACCTGAAATTTTTGAGTGTATTTACATAATTTAAAATTTTGATCTAGCAATTATTTAGCTCACTTTATTCATTAGTAAAAGGAGGAAACTTCGTTCTACAGAGTCTTGGCATCCAGTTCTAGGACCAGGTGATGAGAATAAGAATTGATAGGACCTCCTAGGTTTCCAAACTTTCAATAAGGCGGCTGTCATGAACCAAATGTTATTCCCAGAAGTTCATATGTTGAGGCCCTAACCCCCAATATGACTGTATTTGGAGATAGGGCCTTTAAGGGGGTTATTAAACTTAAATGAGGTCATAATAACAAGGCCCTAATCTGGTAGAAGTGGTGTCCTTATATGAAGAGGAAGAGAGACCAGAGTCTTCCCTCTCTATGGGCACACACAGCAAAAAGCCCATGTGAAGATGCAGTGAGGATGTAGCAAGAAGGCGGCCTGTCTGCGAGCAAGGAAGCGAGGCCTCTATAGACATCAACCCTCCTTGCACCTTGTTCTTGGACTACCAGCTTCAGAACTGTGAGAAAATAAACTTCTGTTTGAAGCCACCTAGCCTATGGAATTTTGTTTGGCAGTCTGAGCAGACTAATACAGTACTCTTTCCATGAAGTCAGCTTCAACTTGTTTTTCCAAGGTCTGCTGTACACGGAGATGTCTTAAGGGAGTCAGTCAATGTCCATTCCCAGTTCATTCAATGACAGGCCTATGCTCAACCTTCTTTGATGTTGGGATTCTATCTAAGATTTTGTTTGAAAGGGCCTCTGATAAAACTAATTTGGAAGTCAGAGATCCCATAATATTTCAAGATTAGGAGTATTTATGTAAATGTGGATATAAAAAATGAGACCAAGATTTCCTTTCAGTTAGTGTTAAAAAGAGAAAACAGAAAGCTCTATTGGATATCAGAGGACAGAGCAACATGAGGCATTGAATTCTCTAATTTTCAGTTTATCCACCTCTGGTTGGTAGGTGGTAGTTCTAGTCTTGCCACAAAGTTGCCCTTTCAAGAAATATAAATGTGTTTATTCATGAATAATTCACATTAATTTTTATTTTGTCAAAGGTGGCCAAAATGTGATGGCATTCATTTTGAGTTATCCTTCTTTCCTATGGCTATTTAAAAGTTCTAGGAGACTTATCATGTCCTCACTATGAGGAAGAGAGGAGAGGATCGGGGGTGGGTGTGGGTATCTAACTGCTGATGATTTGTATTCATGATGGCAAACACTGGGACATCCTTTTCCCTATGTGGTCGTCCATTGACACTCTATACAAGCTGCAGCTAAAGCACCCTTTGCTACTTTCTGCACGTCTCATATCTCCAGCAGCTTTCTCTGCTACTTTCATGTTGTAATGCTCACTGGATGTGATCAACTTCGAAGGGGTGACCTAAGCTTTACCATTCTGTATACAGCATGCAGACATTTCTTTCGGTGATTTTTCTTTCCTTTAGCTCACGCCATATAATGCGAAACGAGTCACCAGGGCATTCAGGTGCTGCAAATCTAGGGGTTTTATTAATTCTCTAGGGCTTGACACAGGGAATAGACATAGGATTTCACTTTCTTTGGGATTTACCAACTTCTATGCATATATCACTTCCTCAACCCAATCTGTAGGAGATGGACTCCCTTAGGGTGTGAGAAGTTTTGTTCTTTTATCATTATGTTTATTCCCAAATTGATAGTCTAGACTGAGTCATTTCTGTTGCCTTGGCTTTTGGCACTCAAAACCAGAAAAATACCACCCATCTTTCTTTTCTGCTGTCACCTCACTTCCCTGAGGCAAAAGCATGCAATGGTCTAGCTGCCACTTAAATAACAGAGAAAGTAGGGAAAGTTAAAGGGATAGATAGATTTCTCACTAATGTATTATTTCATCTATGTATCTCCATTTACTTCTAACTCTACCATTCTAAGAGATAATAGAAGCGACAGCTCCATAGTTTCTTTTGCTGAGTACTTACTCTACCAGGTTACCATGCTGAGCACTTTCCATTCATCAATCATGTTTAATGTTCCCAATAACCCTATAAGGTAGTCTTATCTTGCATTAAAAATAGGAGAACTGAGGCTTGGAAATGGTTAACTCAAGATCATGGAGTCAGTGAGTGACAGAGCCAGCATCCCCCTCCAGGTCTGTATTATCTTAACATCTGTATTCTTAATCAGGTTGGGCTACTTCTCTTTAGGGAAGTCTTGTCATTCGATAACCTGTATCAGAATATATTTAATTGTGTTTACGAGATGCAAAGCTATGAAAGAAAGCCTCAAGGTGTTGACATTAGGTATGAATCAGGCCATAACTTAGCCTGTGACAAGCAAGGGGCTTATGCTACACATTCATTTAACCTTAACAGGAAAATTTAAAAATTTTCATTTTATTAATCTTATAGGTAAGAAATTGAGGCACAGAAAGGATTGAAACCCAGAAAGTTGGGCTCTAGAGGCCATGTTCTTAACCACCATGTTTTGCTGTCTCCTGCATAAAAGGGATAGGAGGGTGGTTGGTGCCCCTAGAGAAAGCCTGCCAAGTGGTAGACAAAGGTATATATTCTTAGATTCCTCACGGAATCTTCATATCCATGGATTCTGCCGCCTGAAGACGTAACAAGAAAAACTGTATACAGTGGGGACGATAACCTTTCATCTCCCTCTAGGTCAGTTGGTTCTCAGCAGCATGCTCTCTGGTTTGAGATTTGAGGATCTCCAGACAAACTCTGCAATCCAGTGAAGGTCAGTCTAAATATTAGCCATGTAAACAGCACCTTAACCATAAGCACAGGGCTGATTTATAGTTCTCAGTTCACCCATTCTTTTTCATGACAGGGCATAGCATGGGTAACAGAGAAGGCAGAGTCAAGGACCTGCCTGACTCCCTGAGACTCTACGAATCCGAAAATTGTTTTCCTGGCTCTTCGTTCCTATATCGCTCCACAGCCTGAACATTTTAAATAACTTTTCCATGTGTTGAGCCTTGTGTCTGTCTTTATTTTTCCATTCTATCTGTTGTGATTGTTGGTGTCTCTGTGTGTGTATGAAATGTATTTATAAAAACATGGTTCCCTTGTTGCAAATTGCGAAATAAAGACATAATGGATAGAAACATATTTTGGTATTCAGTGCATTAGTTTAAGGTTAATAAAAGCATGTTGTTCATGATAAATAGGTCATTACTTGGAACTCCTTCCCTGTAAACTTCTTTATTCACTCACAAGCTGCACCTGCATGCTACAGTCCCTCTCAGAAGCCCACATGACATGGGCAGGCATCATTGAGCCCTCTCACTGATGAACCACTGTGAGTGGACTCAGTTATAAACTGCTCTCACAACGTTTTTGACTGTTTATTCCCTGTGTAAGATAGCGGTGAAGAAATAACCTCCTAATTCTGCTGGCGGATGTCAGCTGGGCTGGCTTATTGCACTTAATGGATTTAAACAGACCTTTGCAAACTTTACAATTACGTAGGCTTACGAGCTCCCTGCTTCCTTTTGTTACTGAGTATTAATTCTACTAGTTGCTCGAGGTGTACCAACTTAGAGAATGTTCGTAGATGCTTGGCTATGGTGATTTTACACTTTAGTCAGCAGCAGGTGTTACTATAGGGAATCGAATTCTTCCTGCCATCAGCTTTCAGGTGGAGTCCAGTTTATCAGGGCTCCCTGGTGATTACAAACACAGCCAAGTCTCAGTTATCTAAGTGGGGGTTACTCATTTGGTGTTGTTTCTGGGGCTAATATCTATTCTCAGATTGGTGTCATTTGGTCCTGGCCCCTGGTAGTGAGGGACTGCTGAAGAATTCAAACAGGGCCCTAAAGCGACCTGACCCTGTCTCCAGATGCCTACTCCCACAATACTCACTGTTGCGAAGTAATATTAAAAGGCATGTTTGCTTGCTGATAGGCTTGTCAATACACCTCTGCCATGTATCACTTAGACTGTTGTACTTCTGGGGGTAGAAAATTTCTCCAAAAGCTGAGACCTCTTTTCACCCTGGGATTTGACACTGGCTGGATGGATGGCTTTGAGCAAGCTGCTTGATCTTTTTTGGATCTCAATTTCTTTACCCTTACAATGACAGAGTTCTTGTACTTCTGTGACCTCTACAGACCTTTCCGTCTCTGAAACTTCCCTTATTACACTCTGGAAATCTCGGTAATCTTCCTCTCCACATTTCCTATAACAAGCCTTTAAAACTTGGCCTGGTTAACATATTACATGTTAGCTTATCGGAGGGGCTGAGAAATCAGTGTGGGCTGGGTGCCTAGCATGTGCTGAGAACACTGTGGGTTGTTCTGTACCCCCCGGCACACTGATGCTGAACCGAATGGGAGAAATTACCCTGGAAGCCTTCATCTTTCTTCTTCCCATACAGTGAGCCTTGAATGTTGATTACATTCAGATCACACTAAAAAATTTCATCTATTTAAAGAAATGTATGCTCTCTATTCTAGAACTCGGTATTTTTTTCCACTTGAACTCATTTGCCTTTTCCCAGCAGATACTATATTTAGTCAGTTTGTGGAAACTAATCTTTGGTGTCACTGCGCATTTGCTCAAGGTATTTATTTATTTTTAAACTACAATAAGCTAATATTTGCCAGCAAAGGATCCTGTTTGAGGTTCACTGATGCAACTGGAGATGCTGGCAAGGGAATTCTGGTTCTGTTACCAGCTCCCTGATGATGGCTCAGGATTCTAAATTGCACAGATTATCTCTCTGCTCTGAAATCTTAATACAAATAACTTTTCAATAATTAGTAAGGTTTTATCACATGCATAAAGACATTGTAAAGTTATGAAAATCACTAATGTTGTTTTAATTGCCTTTAAGTTTCCTATGGGAGTTGTATTTTCATAAGGATACCCCTTATAATATTCACAGTTGGGAGTACACATCTGAGTCCAGAGAGGAATGCCTTTTAATTTGCTTAACTCTTTCAAGCCCTTGTTTAACTTTTCTGTATATAGCATCCTACCTGAGGACTTCAGCCGTGTTTTAAAAGACAGTGAGTAGGGGTCAAATGAGTGCACTGGGGAATAGCTAAGAAAAGCTAGGTGAAAGAAGGGTAAGGGACAGCAGGAAGTGTCACCTTCCACTGGCAAAGCTAGATATGGGGCATGTGACATGCTTGATCCCAGAATACAGAGACAATTTGTACTTTAGTAAAAGTGTCATGAAACATGCAGTTAGTTTTCACCTCAAATTATTTTCTTTAACAACAATACAGGTTTGTTAGACCTATTGCCACCCACCCCCCAGCTGCCACTTTAGATATAATGCATTGATAATGCACAGTTGAATTGTCAAGCAGGCACTGGACATCCCTTTAGGTGTGATATGGAAGGACTCATCAACTTCCATTTGGATCGTACACACAAGTGGCAGACAGATTGACTTTGGCCACAGGAGCTAACAGTGCTCCCACTGTGCTGAAGTCGCCATCATCTCTTCTTCTGCATGGATTCTGCACTGTTGGCCCCTAACACTCATCCCATCTCACCCTCGGGTCATGGGAAGTCAGCAAGAGTAATAAAGAAACAAAAGAAAACTCTCCTCACACCTGACACTACTTTTCTGAATCCCAAATATACAAGTATTTTTCTGGGCAGTATTCTCGCTTTTAGATTAACAATACTGAGCAAGGGACTGGCCATGACTGAGAAACATTCCCCTTGGTTAATACCAAATTCCAGTGCACATCTCACTTATTCAGATAGAACTTGCTACAGATTTCCCCAGGCCATGAAATTATGACCAGTGGCTTAGACCTTCCATTGCCCAACAAGTGGTACAAGTGGGTGGAAGGGAGTATTAAATACTCCTGAAGGATATCCTGCCAGAGAAGAAGGAAGCATATAAATTCTAACTCTTAATATATTCTCCCATAAAAACTGGGTGATACTATTTATAGTACTGTGACTAACATCATGTCACAGCTACATTATTGTAGGATTCAGAAACTTCAATATTATGGGTTACACAGAATTTCCAAAAAAGAATAAATATTTCATTCCAAGTTCCAAACCACTGAGTCATAAAGAAGTTATAGAGCAACATCTTTTTGTAATATAGTTGGGAAAAAATAAGCAGGGATATAAACAAAAATGAGAGTGATATTTCATATATTCAGTTGACACATATTTATAGGTTTTTAAAACAGTACTGAAACTTTGAATATAGTTTTAAATACATATTCATAGGTACATACCACTTTATTTGAGCTTTCAAATTAGAGTGGGGTCTTACATACAAGTTATACAGCCACCTAGTAAATAAAGGAAGATTAACTTAGACAAGGCAAAATTTTATATGTGTAAGACTGCCATATTGGGAATAAGGAACTTAAATTCAAGTGATAGTTGCATTACTTTCTGGTTTTGATTTTGAGCAAGGCACTTGATCATTCTATGTTCTGGATAATTTACCAGAGATACAAGATTGAGTCCATGTCCTTTATAGTGGATAGGGACATGAAGAAATAAAACACTAGAAAAAGTAACTAAATAGATAAATCTGAAAAACAATATAAATGTATTTTTGTTTGTAATTTTTAAATTTTCTAATATGATTTAAAAGAACTTCATAAAGAAACAATTGTTAAACTGTGTTATAGTTTATAAAGATATAATTTATAAAATAATAACGAGAGTATGGAAGGGAAGAGAGAATGGAGCTACATAGGAGAAAAGTTTTATATACTATTGGTATTAAGTTGATATTAATCTGACTCAGTTTAAATTAGGATGTTAGTAGTAATCCTTAAGGCAACCACTAAGAAAATAAATTTTAAAATACAGTAAAAGGCACAGTGAGGGAATTAACATGTAATATTACAAGATATTTACTTACCATAAAGAAGGCAGTAATGGAGGAATAAAGTAACAAAAAGAAAAGGTATGTGAGAAAAATGGTAAAATGGCACACATAAATTCTAATTTACTAGTAATGACATTAAATGAAAATGGATCTAACAATTTCATCAAAAGGCAGAGATAGAGGAGTGGATGAAGAGCATAATCTAAGTATATACTGTCTACAAGAGACACACTAGATTAAAAGATATAAGGAGGTGAAAGTAAAAGGATGGGAAAAGATAAACTATATAATCTATTACCAAAAGGGAGCTGACATGAATATACTAATATAAGAAAAACACATATGTTATGAATAGCACTTTTACTAGAAACAAAGATACTTTACAATGATAAAAGGGTCAGTCCCTCAGGACCTCATAACAATTATAAATATACGTGCATCTAACAACAGAGCCTCCAAATATGTGAAACAAAAACTGACAGAATGGAAAGGGGAAGTAGACAAGTCAACAATAATAATAGTTGGAGACTTAATATCTCACTCCCAGTAATGGATAGAAGAAGCTGAACATCAACAAGAATATAGAAGGCTTGAACAATACTGAAAATTATATAGACCTAACAGACAGCTATAGAACATCCCATCCAACAACAGCAGACTACACAGTCTTCTTAATTACACATGGAACTTTCCCAGGGCAGATTGTATGGATAAATCATAAATAAGCCACAATAATTTAAGAGAACTGGAACTATAGAAAGCATATTCTCTCATAATATTGAAATTAGAAATCCATAGCAGAGAAAAATTTGAGAAATTCACAATTATGTGGAAATTCAAACATTCTCTTAAATAACCAATGGGTCAAAGAAGAAATAAACAAGTAAGTTAGAATATACAATTAGGTTAATAAAAATCAAAATACTACATACAAAAATATATGGTATACAGCTAAAGGAGCCCTTAGAGGAAAATTTATAGCAGTAAAACACCTATACTAAAAAACAAAGAAAAATTTCAAATTAATAATTTCACCTTATGTATAAAAAGAATAATAAACTAAACCCAAAACAAGCAGAAGGAAGGAATAAAGATTAGATTTGAAATAAATGAAATAGAGAATAGAAAAATAATAGAGAAAACCAATAAAATCAGAAGTTGTTTCTTGGAAAAGATCAACAAAATTGACAAAACTTTAGCTAGAATTAACCAAGAAAATAAGAAGACACAAATTACCAAAATTAGAGATTAAAGGAGACGTTACTAGTGAGTCTACAGAATTAGAAAATATTATAAGGGAATTCGATGACAGCTGTATTCCAACATATTGGATAACCTAGATAAAATGAACAAATTTCTAAAAAGAAAAAAAATCACTGACAGTGACTTAAAAATAGAATTATGAATAGACTTGTAGCAAGTGGAAATTGAATTAGTAATTTAATAAAACCTTGCAAAGAAACTTCCTGGACTGAATGGCTTCATTGGTGAATTATATTAACATTCAAAGAAGAATTAATTTCAATGCTTTATAAATACTTTCAAAAAATAGAATTCATTTGATGAATTTATTCTATTAAGTGAGTATTATCTTGGTACCGGACAAGACATCATTTGAAAACTACAGATTACTATTTCACATAAATATAGATACATAAGTTCTTAACAAAGTGTTAGCAAATGGAACCCAGAAGCATAAAAAAGATTACATATCATAGCCAAGTGATATTTATCCATGGAATATAAGGTTGAGCCAATGTAAAATTAGTCAATCAGTATATTACAAAGGCCAAAAATCACATGCTTATCTCAATAGATATATAAAAACATCTGACAGATTCCAGCAGTGATAAAAAACACTGAAAAACAAGTATAAAAGGAACTTCTCTAACGCGGTAAAGGACATTTAGTAAAAACTCCCAACTAACATCGTAATTAATATTGAAAGACTGAGTGCTTTACCTAAATCTGGAACAAGACAAAGTTATCCTCTTTCACCGTGTCTATTCTATGCTATATTGGAGGTTGCAGTAAGGGCATTTAATCAGGAACAAAAAGAAGCACCAGGCTGGAAAGGAAGAAATAAAACTCTTGTCATTCACTGATGATATACTCTTATATATAGAAAATCCTAAGGAACACACCTTCCCCACCCCCAACACATGCATACATACGATTATTTGAACTCACAAACAAGTTCAGCAAGGTTGCAAGATACGAGATTTATAAAATCAATTGCATTTCCATTAATTTGCAATGACTAACCCAGAAGTAAAATTAAGAAAACAATTCCACTTATAATAGTATCAAAAAGAATAAAATAATTTATAAAAATAAAATACTTGGGAATAAATTTAAGAAAAATTGCAAGATGTATGCACAAAACTACAAAACATTGCTGAAAGAAATTTTTAAAAATCTAAATAAATGGAAAAACATTTTATGTTCATGGATTGAAAGAGCTAATATTGTTCTGCTGACAATACTCTCCAAACTGACAAATTCCAAGCAATCCCTATAAAAATATCAGCTACTTTTTCTTTTGCAGAAATTCATGAAGGTGATTCTAAAATTCATATGAAAATTCAAGGGACACAGAGTAATCAAAACAATCTTAAAAATAACAAAGTTAGAAAAATTTCACTTCCAAATTTCAAAACTTACCACAAGCTCTAGTAATCAAGACAATGTGGTACTTGCATAAAAGATAGTCACACATATCAATGGAGTGGAGTTGAGATTTGAGAAATAAGCCCTTATGTTATAGTCCATTTATTTTCAACAAAGTGTACCAGTACAATTCAATAAAGAAAGAGTACTCTTTTTAACAAATGGTGTTGAGACAATTGTATATACATATGAAAAACAATTAGGTTGGACCTCTTTCACACCATATATAAACATAAACTCAAAATGGATCATAGACTAAATTTGAGAGCCAAATCTATAGAACTCTTAAAAGAAAACACGGGAGTACATTTTTGTGATCTTGAGTTAAGCATGGATACTTACTTGTAACACCAAAATTAAGAATGACAAAATAGAAAATAAACTATTTGGACTTCATAAATATTAAAAACTTTTGTACTTCAAATCACACTGTTAAAAATGGGAGAAAATATTTGCAAATCACATATTTGATTAGGGACTTTAACATAGCAAATATAATAAGGCATTACAACTCAATAATTAAAAATGGGCAAAGGAGCTGAATTAATATTTCCCTAAGTTAGATATATGAATAATCATTAATTCATGAAAACATAGTCAACATCATTAGTCATTAGAGTAATTTAAATCAAAGCCACAATGAGATTCTACTTCACACCTGTAAGGATGACTAAAATCAAATGGTCAATAAAATGTTGGTAAAGATATGGAGAACTTGGAACTTTTATACATTGCTGGTGGGATTGTAAAATGGAATGACTGATTTGGAGAACAGTTTGGAAGTTCATCAAAATATTAAATATAGAATATGATATGATCCAGTAATTCCACACTTAGGTATATATCCAAGGGAATGGAAAATATATATCTGCACAAAAATTTGTACATGAATGATTATAGTATCATTACTTTTTATAGCCAAACTCAAGTTTCCATCAACTGCTAAATAAATTGGAAAAAATTTGATATATCCATGCAATGGAATGTCATTCTGCAATGCAAAGAAATGAAGTATTGATATAAACAACTACATGGATAAACTTTGAAAACATGGTAAATGAAAGAAGCTAGTCACGAAAGACCACATCTTACATTGTCCATTTATATGAAACAGAGGAGACAAATCCAAAGACACATAAAGTAGGATTAGTAGTTGCCAGGGTCTGGCAGAAAGGGTAAATGGGGAGTGATAGATACTGGACACAGTGTTTCTTTTTGAGGTCATGAAAATATTCTAACATTAAATAGTGGTGATAATTGTACAATTACATGAATTATAAAAGCCCCACTGAATCATATATTTTAAAAGGGTGATGTTATGACATATCAACTGTTTCTCAATAAAACTATTATTAAAAAATATTTAGCTCATCCAACCCTTGTCTTTGTCATACCCAGAAATACCGAGAGATCTGAGTTCCCTGGGAGTAACAGTTATAAGAACATAGAAGGTCTGTTCAGGAAGTATACAGCCACATAATATGAAAAATAGAGAAATTTATTGAAGAAGATATAAGATACAAGAAACATTGTACATAGGACAATGATGCCTCAGTCCCCTTCAAAGTAGGCACCTTGGGACCTCATACAGTCCTTCCAATCACCATCAGCTACCCCATTGTATTTTTCTGAATCTCACTGATGGTCTGAAATCTCTTCCATTTCAAAGGTGATTTTAGTTTTGGGAAAAGCCAGAAGTCACAGGGTGCCAAATCTTGGCTGTAGGGAAGCTGAGTCACCTGGATGATTGGATGTTTCACCAAAAAACTCTGCACAGGATACGTGATGCATGAGTCAGCACGTTGTTGTGATGAAGCTGCCAATCACCAGTTGCCCATAGCTGTGGCCTTCTGAATCATGTGAATAGTTTCCATGGAGGAAAGTTCAATCTTAATGCAAAATTTGATGCAGATGTGTTGTTCTACTTGCTCAGTCATTTTGAATGTGACATCCACACAGTACATGTACTCACTCAATGGCGTCTACTGCCCCCCTGACTAGTACAGTGAAGTCATCATGGTTCACACATGCACATTCCAGTCCACTCTCCTTGGCTGCCCAGTTACATCGATGTCATGCAAACTATTCTCATTATATTAACAATGGCTGGAATTTTTCTGGATAGGCCTTGTATAAGCATATAGAAGGCTGCCATCAAAGTAATAGAAAATTGAGGTTCACCTGGTTCTAGTTATAGTCTGCCTTATTCTAAAGTCAATCTTCACAACTTGTTTCTCAAATGAGGGAAATGGAAATAATTTTCATTGCTAGTCATCAAATTGGATTACTTGGAGGAAACCAAATATGAGATCATGCATCCTTGACCTGCTGAGGAAGTTTGCATCTCTTACAATCAATTGGGGATAAAAATCATAAGTTTGTGATATTTACTTTGTCCAAAAGTATCCATACAACATTTCTGATAATATAGTATGTTTCAGATCATATCACAATAGTTTCTATTTCCCCATCTCCTAACTAGACTGGGAGCTTCTTGAGGATAGAGGTCCTATGTGAGTGACCTGTGATTTTCTGTACCTGACAAAGAAGATGTTCAATATGTTTATCAAATATTTGAATGACATAACATTTCATGAATGGGTCATGAAATCCATTTGTTCCCAGACGTTAAAAATACTTCATGTTAGAAGAAATGAGGACTTCTACTTCTGGCAAGGGCAGGGTAACTGGTACTGGACCCACCCCCCTGACATAGAAGTTTTAAAACTGAGCAAAATAATTGAAGCAAATGTTTTCAGACTTTGAACAATAGGCAGCACAAAGCTTTGATCCCTGAGAAGAGAAAAACATATGAGGTGAACCCTATAATTACTCCAGCTTTCTGCCTGGAAGTACTTTCCAAATCAAGGTACAAGGAAGGAGATCTCAAGCAGAGTACACAGCTATGGAGACAGAGATCATAATTGGAGGCAGCAGGAAGTTTGCTGGGCAGGGTTATAGAGGGGGAGGAGCTGTGCAAAGAAGGGTCACCATAAATTTGCATAGAGATCCTTTGAAATCTTTGGCTTATTATGCTACATTTGCACAGGAAGAAACTCCAAAAGAGCTGGTGGAGAATGGCTTTTGGGGATCTGTGGGCCAAACGAAAATTCCACAGGTTACTCCGTGGGAGGGCTTTTGATCACCAGAGTGAAGAGATGATGCTGCATACCTCCAGTGTTCATTTGAGACGCTAGAAAGGCCATAGGTAAGCTGTAGGGAAATTTAAGATATACTCTAGCAAAGCTTTAAAAAAGCCTCCAAACTATCCAACTTATCTTCCAGAAAACCGAATGTCTTCCAGAATAAAACTAAACATTCTTTAAGGGAAGTAAGCAAAATTTAAGTTTTCAACAATATCTCAATATCTGTCTATTAAAAATATTACTAAATGTATGAAGAGTGGAACATATGATCCATTTTCAAGGAAAAATCATCAATACAATAAGACAAATTACCGAGTGGATGAAATTAGCATTCTCAGGCTTTAAAATAGCTATTGCTAATATTTTAAACAATTTAAAGGAAAACATAAATATAATGATAAAAATAATGGAAAATATAAAAAAAGAACCTAATGGAAATTATAAAGGCGAAAAATGCAATATATGAACTATAAAATTTGCTAGGTTGTCTTAAAAGTAGATTCCATACTATAAAGGTATACATTGATAAACTTGAAATTATTGTGATAGTATTATAACCAAACCACAAAGATTATCTGTATGCACAAAAAAGAAAGCATGAATACATAGATGTCTAGAAGTAGACAAAAGTTGTTAAGGATATATAAGATCTGAGAAACACTATTAGCCAGTTAACCTAATTGACATTTATAAAACACTCCATGTAACAACAGCAGAATAAGCAAGATTTTCAAGTGGACTGTTCAATGATCGAGACCACCTGCTGGACAATAAAAGAAGTCTAAATAAATATTAAATAATTAAAATCATACAGAGCATGTTCACTAAACAGACCTGAACTAAACTATTAATCAGTAACCAAAAATATCTGGAAAATCCCAAATCCTTGGAAATTAAGTAACACAATTTAAAATAGCTCCTTAATCAAAGAAAACAAAAAGTTTAAATATTTTTAATGAATAATAAAGCATAACATTAAAATTTCTAATTGCAGCTAACACAGTAGTAGAAATAATTAATAGAAGATAATATGTTATGGTTAAAAATATACATGAAAAGATGATGGCATCATTAATCATTAGGGAAATAAGAATTATAACAATAGTGAAATGCTATTTCACATTCATCACATTGGAAAAAAATTTCAAAGGTTGAGAATACCAAGTGTTGACAAGGATATGCAGAAAATGGGACTTTCACACACTACTGCTGAGAATATGAAATAGTACAGCCACTTTGGAAAATTGTTTCTTACCAGGCTATGTACACACATACCATATGATCCAGAAATTCTATTTCTGCATATTTACCAAAGATAAATAAGAACATGTCTACATAAAGACCCGTATATCTATATCTATCTATATCTATGTCTATCTATATCTATGTCTATCTATATCTATCTATCTATGTCTGTCAAACAAAACAATATGTGGTGAATATTTTTAAAAAAATAGAATAGCTGTTCTTGGAGAAGTGGATGGGCATTGGGGAACAGGCACAAGCAACATTCTGTGTGTTAGAAATTGGGTATATGCAGCCCTGGCTGGTGTGGCTCAGTGGATTGAGTGCCAGCCTGCGAACCAAAGAGTCATCAGTTCAATTCCCAGCCAGGACACATGCCTATATTGTAGGCCAGGTCCTCAGTAGGGGGCACACAAGAGGCAACCACACATTAATGTTTCTCTCCTCTTTCTCCCTCCCTTACCCTCTCTCTAAAAATAAATAAATAAAATCTTTAAAAAACTTAAATTGGATATATGCAATTTAAAAGCCTTATTGATCTGTAAAACTTAAGTCCTGTTCATTCCACTATATATAAATTATACATCAATGAAAATTTAAAATAGCATTTTGCTAAGGAAATTAAAAAAAAATAGCAACACAGCTTATAATATCATTTCATAAAAATATTTTAATTACAAAAAAGACAACACTGCAAAAAAGAAGAAAACCCTTAAAATTGAACAATTTGGCAATGTAAATATCTAAGTTCAGTGCCCCATTTTTTTCTCATTTCACCAGACTTGAAAATTTCACTATTGATCAGAATGGTCTGCTGGGCCAGCGCTAACCATTTGATCTTGTCAAACCAGGTTTGCCAGATATTAGCAATAAAAGTCATGACACCATGTTTGTATAGGACAGACTCTGCTAAATATGGCATGAGACATAATTATACTAAAATATTCTTTATTTTTAATCTGAAATTCACATTTAACTGGATGACCTATATTTTACTAGACATATCTAAGTTGAACTCCTCCAAACAAAAGCCCAGGGATGTTGAAAGATTTTCCCAAGACCTACCTAACAAAAAAAGATGAAACTAGTGCCCTGGCTTTCTCTTCTGCAGCTTAATGTCTGGAGTTGGTAAACTGAATGGTTAACCTTTCGGCGCAGAGTTATGAAACAGTAGTCCCCTCCTGAAATTATGCTAAATTATGTTTTCTACTTAGAGGTACAGCAATGTCATTAGTCACAAGTGTCAATCCAATGAACCCTGGAGGCATATTCAATGAGAACTTCTCTGTATTTCATTTTCCTCTTCTTTACATGGGGGTAATGGTAGCACTGAACTCATTGCTTTACTGTGAGGATTAAATAAGGTAATATGTGTCAATCATGCCGCACATGGTGTAGACCTTGGCAAGCGCCCAGGAAATAGTTATGGTTGCTACTTTTCCAATTTCACTCTTCAATGTTCATATTATTATTTCCTGTTTAAAAATGTACACTATTCAAAAGTATTACCCCTACCTCAAAATACATTTAAAGTAATCAGCTACATGGAAGTTATGTCTGTGCATTCAAAGTGTGGTAGAGAATTAAATTAATTAACTAGAGAAAATATTGCAACCAGTAATACTCAGATAATAAGCACTATTTGAGCTTTTCTTGCACTTATAACAAAAACCAAACCCTCTGCCATGCCTAAGATTTAAATACTCTTTTTTGTCTCTAATCTCATCCTTATAACTCTCCTCACTCACTCTTTGAAGCCACTAAATACATTCCTTCTCTCCCTCCCTCCCTCCCTCCCTCCTTCCCTTCCTTCTTTCCTTCCTTCCTTCCTTCCTTCCTTCCTTCCTTCCTTCCTTCCTTCCTTCCTTCCTTCCTTCCTTTTCCTTCCTTCCTTCCTTCCTTCTTTTCTTTCTTTCATTACATAATCTTTGTCACCCTGTTCCCCCTGCCCAGAATGCTTTTTTTTCTTATATTCCTTGTGTATAGGCTCTTTCTCATCTTTTGTGTTTCACCATAAATGTCACCTCTTCAGAGGGGCCCCTCGGACCACTCTATCAGTCCCCTTCTGTTTTTCTACCTCTCAACTTCTTGTTAATATCCTCCAGAGAACATATTACTATTTGAAGTCATTCTGTTTACAGACCATTTTGCCTATTTATTACCATCTCACCCACTGGAAGGTGGTCTCCAAAGAGGCTGGCACAATGGGCGTGGTGTCTTCTTGGTCCTTGAAGCTGGGCGTAGAGCTTCAAACTGTGTGAAGAAGACAGGACTGCTTCCTGCTCTGCTCCTCCGCACCCCCACCCGCCCCTCCTCTTGCTCTCTGCACTTCCTCAGCAAGGCTTTCCTGATCTTCACCTCCAGGTCTGATTCCTCTGCCATAGGCCCTCCTAGTAAGTTGCTGGACATATTACAGTTTGTAATCATACAACCATGCGTGTATATTAGTTGAGCAATGTCACCTCTGCCATTTAGCTGCATTCTTCTTATGGCTCTGCTCAGGGTCCATTTGTTGACCTCTCCACCCTTGGTGTCTTCCATGTTGCCTAGCGCATAGAATTAGAGACATGTGAGATGAACACTATGGCCACTTTGGATCTGTCAAAAGGACAGATGCACATGGCTCAGTCCAGGTCCTCAATACCTAACTTTTCCTTCTGAAAGTATACTAAACTCTACTTTCCATTTGGAATTATGGCAGAACCCTTTTCCCCGGAGCGCTGTGGATCACCCTGTGCTACAGAGAACTGACTGAGTCAGGCACAAACCAAAACAGCTCACTGACAGCCAAACAACAGCTCGTTTCTACTCTTTGCACAGCCGGTATCTGCATCCACCCCACTCAATCTGCTTCAACAGCAGAAGCCAAAATGTCTGTGGAATATTCTGGGGTGGGAGGTATCCTGCTGTACCTGGCTGTAGAGGTCATTGCTGGGGCAAGCTGTACTTTTCTGGGAGCTTTGTTATTTTGTCCACATTTCTTTGTTGCTATTACAGAGGTCAGTTGTATGAGAAAGCCAGGGAGCCTGGAGATTGTTAAGCACCAAATTCTGTTTAATATATATTTCAGATGGGCATATTTCTTGCATCTAAAAAAAAGTCAAATGCCATAACAATCATTTTAATACTCCACATTTTCTTTTTGTGGACTGTGCTTGTTCTGTTACTGTCTTCACACATATTTCCTACCTTTACATAACATTTTTCAACCACCACTTGCTCCTCTCCCCACTTTCTCCCTCTTTCCACTTTTTTCCCTTCTCTGCTGGAAGAGAGAGTCTTTGGTCCATAGGAGGTTTCCTAAGCTTTAATCTACCAGCCCTGTTCACATCAATAAGGAATTTTTCTTCCTCATCCTCAGCTCTGCCATGGGATCAACCTGTTGCCCTCTTGACCTCTTCTGGAAGTAGAATTAATAGTACACACACACATTCCTCTCTGATGTTTTATCTTGGGGTTTCGATCGTGGTGTATTTCCACTCTTCTCTTCCCTGTGGTGTCTGATTCAGTGTCAGTGCAGTTTGAACCCTGGGATATATCCCCATCTACCGCTATTTGTCAGGATCTGTTTGGAATGAAGAGGCCAGAAAAAGAGACTTTAAATGAGCAACGTGAATGAAGGAGGAAAGAAGCCAGTACATAAACAACAGAGATTTTGCTGTGGTTAAATGGGGGACTGTGATCAGATGGAAGCTGATTAATAATTTTCAATGTTTATCAACGATGATTAGTGATGGGGTAATAGTCATGGATAAGTATCTTTAGCCTAGAATCCTGGCAGCCCTCTTCTAGACAACAAATATTCAGTATGATTACCAGATTAATAAAATATATCCTGTGAAAATCACTACAGGACTTGTGCAGCGATTTCATACTGTCAGAAAACCAAACAAGATGATAATTTCACTTATAAGAGAGAGCTTCATTTGCCCTGTCCTGAGTTATAGTTGCTTTATTCATTTGAATATCCTGAGAATTGTATAATTTGGGGGAAGAGCTTGGAGAGGGCCGTTTTCCAAAGGCTATCCTGTGAAACTACTCAATCTGAGCTGAAGACTCACATTATTAGAGGACGATGTGAGAACTTAGGGAGACAGGGAGGCATATGGACTAACTTATTTAGTAAACACCTTATTCTTTGGGGCCTTCTAACATCTGAAACTATTTCCCTTATTTGGGGATACCCACCTTATTTACCAAAGCTTGCCTCCTTATATGTAAACTCAAAATTCCAGATACTTGTTCTTACATGCCCTCGTAGCTACGTAGAGGGCTTCCACCTTAGCTATACGACCTGGTCATTGCAGCTCAGACATGCTGGCTCCAGACCTTGATTTTTGAAGTCAGTAACACATTCATGGAAAAACTGGAATGTTGTAGATGCCATGGTCAAGTGGTTGGCAGTGGCTACATGTGGTTTCCAGAAGTAGCAGTAGCTTTAGCAGTAGACGTCCAAGTCGAGCTTCGGTGATATTGATGTTGTGAACTGGGGTCAGTGCAGCCCTGTGTCTGCAGCCATGATTATCTCCATGGGACCTCTCTCTCTGTGTGATTTGGAGAATTGTTCCTACCTGTACAAGCCCCAAACCTGGTTTCCCCAGATCATTTAGAGATTCTGTGAGCTATGACATAACCTTTACTAAATTAACTAGAGATGACTTCTGTTGCTTTTAACTAACACCTTGACTCATAAAGAGCCAAAGATAGATCCAGGGGTGATTTGGCTGTTATATTAATTTTTTATTGCTGCTTAACAAATTAACACAAGTTTAGTGGCTGAAAAGAAGAAACATGTATTATTTTATACTCTCCGTGAGTCAGGAATCAGGGCAGAGAATAGCTAGGTCCTCTTCTCAGGATCTCAAAGAGCTGTCATCGAGATACTGGTTGAGTTGCATTCTCATCAGAGGCTCAACCGAGGGGTTTTGCTCCTATGCTCCCTCAGGTCGTTGGCAGTTTTCATTTCCTCACAAACCCACGGTGGCTTGGTTCATGAAGTCCAGCAGGAGAGAGAAAGCCTCTAACCTTTGGACATTGTTTTAAGCAACATACCTGATACAGTCCGGCCCACCCAGGATAATCTTCTTGCTGAGTTACTTAAAGTCAACTTATTAGGTGCTTTAATTAAATCAGTAAAATCTTTCCATCTTTACCACGTAAGGTGATTTAACCGTGAATGTATGACATCCCATCACTTTTGCCATATTTCATTAGAAGCAAGTGGCATGTCTGTCCAAGAAGGGGATTTATACAAGGGTGTGGGTCATTAAGGGTCATTTTAGAATTCTGCCTTCCAAAATTTTTGTTCATATACATGCGTCTTTGGACTTACCATTTCAAGTTGAGCTGCACTGATGATTCCTAATACAATCCTCCTTGAGAAATTGAGGCACTCCACTAAATCCTACCTTGAAGCAGGATTTCCTTTTGAGTCAATAGACTTTCCCCTGAATTAGATGATGTATTTGGTCCTGAGTTTATAATAGGATGATACAATATTGTTTCATAGCTATAGACTGGGTTTGTGTTATGTTTGCATTATTAGAGAATAATTAACCTTAAGGTTATAATTTCAGAGAATCTGTGGGTTATTAGTGTATGAGAAGCTTAGCCTGTTATTCCCTGGTCATTGCAAATAAAGAGTTAAGTCCTCCCTGACTCAGTTAAGTCCTCCACAAAGCTGACACTCTCTTCCTGTTGGGCTCGGTTCCCTGCAGTGACTGTCCATACACTGGTACCTGCTCCCAGCACTGCCGTTCTGATAAGATAAGGCTGAAGTAGTGCTGCTCAGGCAGGGACCCCACAACTTTCTTGGAAGTTAAGTCCCCTTCCCTCACCCCTATACCGTTTGGCTTCTTAAACGTGGGACTTCAGCCCAAGACCTGCAATGTGCAGCCTCAAACCCTTGCTCTCTTTTGCAAAGAGAGCCTTCACTTCTCTGTGAGACGTTGGGTGGTGAGAGCTTACCAAAAGCTTGCTTTTGTTTTTATTTCTTTCTGGTGAATTCATATTGCCTAAGAGTCCGCACAATTGGGGAAAATTTATGTGTTCTTAGTTTTGCCTTCAGAAATAAAAGAGTATTTTTTTCAACCAGGCTAAAAGGTAGTAGGAGATAGGAGTCAAAGTTGTTTACGGGAGTGTAGTAACAGGTACAGAACACTAACAGACTATCATAATCTTCTTATGCCTGCCTCCAATGAGTCCCTCCTACTCCCCTCTCACCAACCTTACATTTTTATTCCATGGAATCATGGCTTTGTCCTTCTCTCTGTTGTTTTTTTTTTTTTAATTAAAGTTCTTAGTTTATTAATTCTCTCATGCCCACTCCCCACAGATGAAGTCACAGAGGAATATTTCTGCCTGTTGTCCCATCTCCAGCTCACCCTTTCCCAGCACCAACACTGGCCTCTGCAGTCCTCCTGCCTTCCTTCATTCCATTCTCATGTTCCTTTCTCTGTGTGCTTGAGGTCTTCTCACATAGACATGTCTTGCAAGTATGTACTTGAGTTCATTTTTCTTCGTGCAATCTAAGGAATCATAATTCATACCAAAATCAGTTGTCCTGCCACTGCCAAAATGGGTTCTGAATCCAACTATGAAGATGATATCTGGTGTGGTCTTATACATTTTGGCTAGTGTTTTCCCAAATTTTTGTCTTAGGTACTATTGCCTTACCAGGGCGAAGGATGTCAATAACCATCTATTTTTGCTGAAGTAGTCTGTTGGTCATGAACTTCCTGGTCTAGGTAGTTACTATGTCATTCATGATGGTAGCCAGTCCTCAAGCAGCCAGGAAGGAAAAAAAGCCGTACTTCTCTTCTTATGCTACATGATCTTTTGGGAAATTTTCATATATTCCATTCATATCAATCATATTTTTACCAATGACTCCCTTCCCCACCAACACATACTGCTGCTTAAATTTTATATACTAAATATTTTATCACTTTTCTTTATAGCTTTGCCACATTTGTTTATATCCCTAAATAATATTTTGCTTATTTTTGAACTTCTTACATATGGAGTCATATTATATGTATTATTTGGTGACTTGTTTCTTTCATCTAATGTTAGTTTTTAAAGAATCATACATGCTGATGCTTGTAGCTGTATTTCATTTTCACCATTGTTTAGTGTTTCTTATATAAATATCCAACAATAATTTTATTCACTTTGTAGAATACAGACATTGATTTATTTAGTATTTTTGACTATTATGAACAAATATACTATACAGAGTTTGAAACATATCTTTTGGTACCCAAGGGTTTCCTGATTTAAGGGTGGAATTGAAAGACCGAATAATTAAACATGTTCAACTTTACCAGGTAATGCCAAGCTTTTCCAAATATATCTAGTTCATTTAGTCTCCTTTCCATAGATTAGTTTATTTTGTTCAACATCCCCACCAACACTGGGAACTGTCTAATGTTATGACTTGCACATTTGCAGTTTAATATATTTTGAATGAAGTCATAACTATTGTATTGGAAAATACTGGTGCTTAAGCCATTGACCTTACCACAAAACTAGGGTTCATAGGGATGTTAAGCATCCTTATTCCTTCTCTGATAATTTCTGAAATACCAAATTAGGCCTGTCATCCAGGCAATTTAATTAATGTAATATTTTTGTCTGAGATATCCTATTAATGGGATTAGAATACAGTTCATGTCCTATTTTAATATATCTAGTTAATTGTTTAAGTTCTTCAAAACACTTTTCATGGAATAAACAATTTTTGATGACTTCATTTCAAATGAAATTTTGTTGGTTGAATTTAAAAACACATGTATGTTGGTAAAGTTATAATGGATAGCCAACATTTTTGCTTATCTGTTTTCTATTCCTTTCTCAGGGGTCTTTTGAAACAGCTTAATGCAAATTCAAACAATAGTACTTTGAGAATAATTATCAGAATACTCTTTATCAATAGGATAAGTAGACAGTTGTAAAACAAATTTTTGGCTTGGAGCCTAATTCAGGTAGGAAAGTGTCAAAATTACTTAAAACTTCCAAGTAGTATAAAATGATTCAGTGGAATAAACCACCTGTGGTCTGAGTTTTTTTTTTTAGAAGAAAACTTACAGTGTAAATCAAAATAAGCTGCATTAATATTTTCTAAAAATTTTATGAAAAATAGAGGATCAAGATGGTGGAGGAGTGAATGGAAGTCACACTGACCTCCTCCCAGGACCAATCTGGAATTACAAATAAATTGTAGAGAAATCACCCAGAACAAACAACTGAACAATAGCGAAAGAGAATCCTTATAACCTTGGACAGACAGAAGAATCAGTTTCAGCACAACCTGACTGGTAAGGAGCACGGCAGAGACTTAAGAAGGCTGGCTGGGTACTCTCAGGTGGCAGCACCTGAGGGATATTTAAGTGGCCACTTTGATCCCCCTGAGAAGAGTGGGGTCTAAACCATAGTGGGGATCCCCAGCCTACAGCACCAGAGCTCAAAAAGTACACAGATAACAGCCAGCTGTGAAAAGTGGCAAGGCTGCTCCTTGACAGAGAGGGGTGGCTGGAGACTGAAAGAGACATTTAAGGGCCAACACATAAATTTTCATTTGCTGTCACTTACCCTGGGATTTAGAAAGGCAGGGCAGAATAGGCTAGAAATGCCTGAAGAGAGACTGGGGACACAGGCTTTGGGAAGAGAACTGAGAAAGCAGTTGCAGGGATCCCGGTGCTGAGTCATCCTTCACGTGGCAGCAGCCATCTTACTCAGGCAGACCACCCCTCTGAGCAGCGGCAGCCTGAGAGGAAACAATAGCTCCATCCTCAGGAGGGACTCTGCCCTGGCCCTGTGGGACTTAAGCCTGGCTGCTGAGTGCAGAGTGGCAGCCACAGACAGTAGATCCCTGCAAAGGGGGTGGGGGTGGGGTGGGGTGGGCACAGAGTAGTCTAGAAACGCTTGAGGAGAGACTGCAGATGGAGACTCTGGGGAGAGAACTCAGAGAGCAGCTGCCAGGATCCTGGTGCCGAGTCATCCCCCACAGGCAGCAGCCATCGAGCTCACACAGATCACTCCCCTCTGAGCAGCAGCAGCCTAAGGGGAAACACTGACCCCAACCCCAGGAGGGATTCTGCCCCGCCCTATCGTGTTTCAGCCTGACTGCTGAGTGCAGAGTGACTAGATTAACAACTGAAGGAAACAGCCACAGACAGTAGATCCCCAGAAGTCTCAAACAGGCTACCTAAGGTCAGATGGGGTCAACATCTGACATCACCAGAGGCAAATCCAGAGAGGAAAAACAGCGGTAAATACTAGAGGCTACCGAGACAAAACCCACTGTGGTCTTCTCCATGATTTGCAATGTTTTCTTTACTACAAAGCTTTTTAACATTCATTTCTTGTCCATCAAGTTGGTGAATATTAAGTAACTAGATTTCGTATTATAGTTTATTTCTCTCCTTTCTTAAAATAGTCTTAATCTCTGTACAGCCTTATTAATACTGGTTCATTTGCTATTGATAGTGGGATTGCAGGGGGGAGTTATTTTTGTGGTCATGGGTTTGTTTCCTGGGCTTTGTGGTTTTGCTCTGGCAGCCAAACAATGGGAAGACAAAGAAACAACCCCTAATCAAAAGGAAAGGAGGAATCCCCAGAAAGACTACTAAATGAAATAGAGGCAAGTAAACTATCAGATATTCAGTTCAAAACAATGGTTATAAGAAAGCTTAATGAACTCAATGAGCTCAGTTAGAATTACTAAAAACTACAGGGAAACTACCAGGCACTTACTGCAAACTATATCAGCATGAAAAAGGACATAGAAACTATCAACAAGAACCAAGAAGAAATGAAGAATACAATTTCTGAATTGAAGAACGGAGTAGAAGGAATCAAAATCAGACTAGATGAAACAGAGGATTGAATCAGTGAACTTGAGGATGTGGTAGAAAAAAACTCCCGGAAAGCAAGAAAATGAAAAAAGGCTCAAAAAGTATGAAGAGGGGTTAAGAGAAATTCAGGACATAATGAAACATAATAATATCTGTATAATAGGAATACTAGAAGGAGAAGAAGAGGAGCAAGGGCGAGAAAACCTCTTTGAAAAAGTAAAAAAGGAAAACTCCCCTAGTTTGAGGAGAGAAAAAGTCACACAAGTCCAGGAAGCACAGAGGGGCTCAAATAAGAGGAACCCAAAGAGACCCACTCCAAGACACATCATAATTAAAACGGCAGATATCAAAGACAAAGAGAGAATCTTCAAGGCAGCAAGGGAGAAACAGAAAGTAACATACAAGGAAGTCCCAATAAGGCTAGCAGCTGACTTCTCCACAGAAACACTATAAGCCAGAAGGGAATGGCAAGAAATATTCCGAGTAATGAAAAGCAAAGGCCTGAAACCAAGACTACTCTACCCAGCAAGGCTCTCAATTGAAATAGAGGGTGAAATAAGGAGTCTCCCAGATAAAAGAAGGCTAAAAGAATACACCTCTACCAAACCAGCATTACAAGATATGCTAAAGGTACTGCTTTAAGAAGATGAAGAAAAAGAGTGAAAGAGAGAGAAACACAAGTACAAAGGAAAACAATGAATAAGTACTTATCAATAATATTAAATGTAAATGGATTAGATGCTCTAATTAAAAGACATAGAGTTGCTGAATGGATAAGAAAACAGGACCTACACATATGCTGCCCACAAGAGACCCACCCCAGAACAAAAGACTTACACAGACTGAAGGTAAAGGGTTGGAAAAAAAGTATTACAAGCAAATGAACAGGAAAATAAAAAAGCCAGGGTAGCAATATTTATATCAGGCAAAATAGACTTCAAAACAAAGGCCATAAAAAGAGACACAGAAGAAAATTCATAATACTCAAAGGAAGAACCCATCAAGAAGACATAAACATTGTAAACATATATGCACCCAAAATAGAAGCATCCAAATATATAAGGAAAATCCTGGAGGACTTCAAGAAAGATACAGACAGCAACACATGTATAGGAGGGGATTTTAATACCCCACTGTCAACTATGGGTAGTTGTTCCAAAAAAATATAAATGAGGATATTTTGGAACTGAGTGACGTAGTAGATCAAATGGAATTAAATGGTATATATGGAACCTTTCATCCAAAAGAAGGAAACGACACATTCTTTTCAAATACACATAGTATATTTTCGAATATAGACCACACGATAGGACACAAAACAAGCCTCAAAAAATTTAAGAAAATTGAAATCATATCAAGCATTTTCTTGGACTACATGGGCAGCCCCAAGGAAAGAACTCAAAGACATTCAAACTCATGGAGACTGAATGGCATGTTATTAAACAATGAATGGGTCAATAATGAGATCAGAGAAGAAATAAAAAAGTTTCCGAAAACAAATGAAAATGAACGTGCAACAGTCCACAGCCTATGGGACACAGCAAAGGCAACCCTGAGAGGAAAGTTCTTAGCAATACAGGGCTACCTAAAAAAGATGGAAACGTTTCAAAAAAAAACAACCTAACCCTACATCTACAAGAACTGTAGAAACAAAAACAAACGAAGCCCAGAGCAAGCAGAAGGAAGGAAATAATCAAGATCAGAGCAGAATTGAATGACATAGAGACTAAAAGAACAATTCAAGGATCAATAAATCCAGGAGCTGGTTCTTTGAAAAGATAAACAAAATCAACAAGTCTTTAAGCAGACTCATCAAGAAAAAAAGGGAGAGGATGCAAATAAATAAAATGAGAAATGAAAGAGGAGGAATTACAACTGATACCACAGAAATACAAAGGATTGTAAGAAATTAATATGAACAACTGTATGCCAAGAAATTTGAAAACCTGGGTGGAATGGACAAATTTCTAGAAAAATATAATCTTCCAAAATTGAATGAAGAAGAAGCAGAAAGCCTGAACAGACCAATAACAGCTGGTGATATTGAAGCAGTAATCAAAAAACTCCAGGTTCTCAAAAGACCTGGTCCAAATGGTTTCACAGGAGAATTCAAAAGAAAATTCAGGAAGAGCTAACCCCTTTTACACTTCAGATGATTCCAAAAAGTCCCAGAAGAGGGAGGACTCCCAAACTCTTTTTATGAAATCAGCATCATGCTAATCCCAAAACTATATAAAGACACAACAAAGAAAGAACACTACAGGCCAATATCGCTGATGAACATAGATGCTAAAATCCTCAACAAAATATTGGCAAAGCATCCAGCAATACATTAAAAAGACTATACACCATGATCAAGTGGGATCCATCCTAGGGATACAAGGATGATACAATATTTGCAAATCAATACACATCATACATCACATAAACAAAAGGAAAGACCAAAAGTCACATGATCATATCAATAGATGTGGAAACAGCATTTGAAAAAGTACAGGACCCATTTATGATAAAAACACTCAGCAAAGTGTGAATAAAGGGGGCATACCTCAACATAATAAAGGCTCTAAATGAGAAACCTACATCCAACATTATACTGAATGGTCAAAAACTAATAGCTTTCCTTCTGAGATCAGGAACAAGACAAGATATCTGCTTTCACTACTTCTATTCAACATAGCATTGGAAGTCCTAGCTACAGCTATCAGACAAGAAAAAGAAATAAAAGTCATCTGAATTGGAAAGGAGGAAGTAGAACTGTCACTGTTTGCAGATGAAATGGTAATGTACACAGAAAACCCTATAGATTCCACCAAAAAAGTGACTCTAAAAGGGACTCTAACTAATAAGTGAATTGGGCAAAATAGCAGGATACAAAGTTAACACTCAGAAATCAAAGGTATTTTTGTATACCAATAATGAAATATCAGAATCAGAAATCAGGGAAAAAAATCTCATTTACTATAGCAACAAGAAAAATAAAGTACCTACCTAACCAAGGAGGTTAAACATCTGTACTCAGAAAACTACACAACACTGAAGAAAGAAACGAAGGAAGACACAAATAAATGGAAGCATATACCATGTTCATGGATTGGAAGAATTAACTTTATCAAAATGTCCATACAACCCAAAGCAATTTATAGATTCTACGCAACCCCTATTAAAATACCAATGGCATATTTCACAGATATAGAACAAACATTAAAAAAATTTATATGGAAAAATAAACAACTTCAAATAGCTGCAGCAATTTTGAGAAAGAAGTACAAAGTAGGAGGGATCACGATACCTGACATCAAACTATATTATAAGGCTACTGTAATCAAAACAGTCTAGTACTGGCATAAGAACAAAAACATAGAGCAATGGAGCAGAATAGAGAGCCCAGAAATAAATCCATGTCTCTATGGTCAATTAATATTTGACAAAGGGGGCAGAAGCATGAAATGGAGTAAAAATAGCCTCTGAGCACATGGTGTTGGTAGAGCTGGACGGCTACATGCAAAAAAATGAAATTTGACCACCAGCTTACACAACACACAAAAATAAACTCAAAGTAGATAAAAGACTTAAAAATGAGTTGCAACACCATACAAGTCCTAGAGGAGAACATAGGTAGGAAAACCTCAGATATTCCATGCAAGCAATATTTTCACCGATATGTCCTCTAGAGCAAGGGACATAAAGGAAAGAATAAACAAATGAGACTTCATCAAAGTAAGAAGCTCCTGCTCAGCTAAAGAGAACATCAGCAAAATGAAAAGAGAACCAACCATATGGGAAAATATATTTACCAGTGATGCCTCAGACAAGGGTTTGATCTCCAAAATACATAAAGAACTCACACGACTCCACTCCAGGAAGACAAACAATCCAATTTAAAAATGGGCAAAGGATCTGAACAGACACTTCCTCAAGGAGGACATACAGTGGGCCCATAAACATATGAAAGGATGCTCAGCATCACTAGCCATCATAAGCAAATGATGCAAATTAAAAACACAATGAGATACCACTTCACACCAGTCAGAATGGCCATCATAAGCAAATTAACAAACAACAAGTGCTGGTGAGGATGTGGAGAAAAGGGAACCCTAGTATACTGTTGGTGGGAATGCAGACTGGTGGAGCCACTGTGGAAAACAGTTTGGAATTTCCTCAAAAAACTAAAAATGGAATTGCCCTTTGACCTAGCAATTCCACTGCTGGGATTATACCCTAAGGATCCTGAAACACCAATTCAAAAGAACTTGTGCACCCCAATGTTCATAGCAGCACAATTTACAATAGCCAAGAACTGGAAGCAACCTAAGTGTCCAACAGTAAATGAGTGGATCAAAAAACTGTGGTGCATTTACACAATGGAACACTGTGAAGCAGAAAGAAAGAAAGAGCTACTACCTGTCGCGACAGCATGGATGGAACTGGAGAGCATTATGCTAAGTGAAATAAGCCAGGCAGTGACAGACAGATACCATATGATCTCACCTATAAGTGGAACCTAATTATAAAAATAAATAAGGAAGCAAAATATAACCAGAAACATTGAAATAAAGATCAAACTGACAGTAATCATGAGGGAGGAGGGACGGGGGTAATGGGGGAAATGGAGGGGAAGGGTCATCAAGGAACATGCATAAAGGACCCATGGACAAAGCCAAATGGGGGAAGGATTGAGGGTGCGAGGTGGGGATGTGTGGGGCTGGGAAAAGTGGTGGTGGGAAAATGTCCCCCCCCCCAAAAAAAAAGACAGGGGAGGCTAAGAGTAATATATGAAATTGAGAAGTAAAAAATTGACATGTACAACCCATAAACATGAACTAAGAGGTGCGGGGATGATGGGTTGGGGTGCCGGGTGGAAGGGATAAAAGGGAGGAAAAAAATGGGACAACTGTAATAGCATACTCAATAAAATATACCAAAAAAATGTAAAACCAACCAACTAACCAACAAACTTGATTCATTCAATTCTGAATGATGTCTAAAAAAAACTTAATTTGTTCTGGTTTTTACCTTAATATTTTCTATTCTTATTTATATTTTGCACTGGGATATTAACATGTCAATTTTTCTATTTCTTAGGTAATTACTATTAATGGTAATATCTCCTCATTTAAATGTTGTGACTAAAGAAAGTCATAGTATCAATCCTATTTTTATTTTTACTTACTTGTACTTTGCAGCCACGTAAATGTCAACCTTATACTTGAGGGGTCCAAGAGGGTGATGATGGTTATTAACTGTTCTGATAATATTAGCATGCGTTTAATATGGCACTTTACCATTTTCAAAGTGCTTCCATACACAAGTGAGGAAACCGAAGTGACTTGCCAGCTGCAAACAGGCAATTTCTATTTGATAAAAAGTTACAGATTAGAGCGATATTTGTAAGCACCAAGGCCAGAGCACCAATCTTGTTCTCCTGAGTCCTTCACTGGCAACACTTTTTTCCTGACATTCTGGGCCATTCTCGTGAAGCTGAGGAAGAGCACAGGGACTGGTTCTGTTCGATAAAATTTTTAACCCTTGGCTAAAGTTTTCACAATGAAGTGGAAAAAAAAGAGAGATTACCGATACCATATACCACCTATACCTTTAGAGAAAATGGTATTTTTCAGCATAATCAATTCTTTATTTCATCTTGCATGGGCAGAAATGGCCTGTCCAGCAAAGACACAGCAATGGAATTATTAATTCAAATATAAACAGTTCTAGTGGAGAAAAAAATGACAGTGTCCAACCTTTACTAGGCCGGACGCTGCTGGGTAATGTTAGTTGTAGGAATGAAACCTCTAGACTGTAATACACTGGGATATATGCTAAATTGTAAGGGACCATACACAAAGAAATGATTGATTTTGGAACTGGGCATCCAAATTTATTGCTGTGACATCACGTAATGATGGCGATACTCTGAGACTTCTGCAGAAATTAGTGTTTCCTTAATAAACTATCAATTTGAGCCGGGCAGTGTGTATATCATACACTCGTATCTGACCTAATACACTTGTGATGGGGTGGGGTGGACACGGGTGAGACAGTAAAGCAGGAGGAGAGAAGGCAAAGCAATTAAAATGGGTGTTGAAGAGGGTGTCAAAGGGGAGGGTTACTCATCTGCCACTACTGTCTTCCTCTACCTCCCTTTCTTCTCCCCCTTTCTTCTCATCCATTCTTCTCTGCTAGGGCACAGGGTTTGCAGTGTGATTCACAGTCCTTGCCAGCCATTGTCACCCCAGATACGCTCCATTCATCGCTGTTCCTGTTGGCCTTTGAAAACAAGCTCCATGGTCCTGCTCTGTTTGTTGTCAAGAATGAATGGCTCAAAGTAGGAATGTTTCCCAGGCGAGAGGTGAAGGGGTCAGTCTGGACCTCTGGACATTTGCAGTGCTTAACTTGCAGGCATATCACATGAAAGGGAATGCGACTGCCAGCGTGTCTGACGGCAGTTTGTGTGTGTGCTGTAAAGCACGGGCTCAGATCATGAGATTGCCTGTCAGGTCATCTGCTGTAAAATCCATTATGAAAAACACCCAGAAACTGATGCCTGACTTGAAATCCTTAGTTTACTAAATTGCAGAAATTATCTTTGGAAGGTTTTGTCACTTTTATATATTTTTTTTATAAAAAAGTAATGTTTGCAGTAATGCCTCATGCAAAGTGCTAGTTGAATGAATCTGTCACTGAAACTTCAATTCCAGATTACCACATGGCAAGATCTGCTATTATAAATGAAAACATATCGCTAGAAAGTTCACAACAGTTTGAAGTAGATGAGCTATTGAAATGTAATAGAAAAATCTCCCTTTTACAGATTAGTCAAACAGTGATTGTAGTCCAATATGTAAACACAGTTTCACTTTATTGTCAGGGTAAAATGGTCCTTAATGTGCTACTTCAAGAGCAGGTTAGCATTACCTAAGCCTACAGATAATGATATAAATTATCTTTAAGAATTCTTTGCTGTGAGTATGGCACAGAATTCAAAAGCAAATAGAAAATCATTGCATTATTAAACTATGAGACTTTCTTGATAACTTGTTGATTTTTTTAATCTTTGCAAGCTCTGAACCACAATTTACTAGAAGAATATTACTGAATAATTCGTAGGGGATCTTTAAAAGTAAATTTTGTCAAAAAGGCCTAAAAGAGCCACATCCTTGAAGTGACAAGACCAAATGTGAATAAGTGGGTCTCAGTTCCTGTGCACAGTGCTGCTCATAGTGTGGTATAGGGGTACAGTCTCCTTTTTGTTTATTTATTTTCCTTTTGGAAGATTATTATTTTATGATAGCTTACTAGGAATGTAAACTGTGCCTTTTATAATGAAGATTGTGTTTACTTAGTTCTCCAAATGACAAAAGTTGTACTAAGGGAGAAGTAGTAAGACCTACAATATGAGAAGATGGAAGAAAAGAAACTTGAGAACTGTGGACAAAAAAAATCAGAATCTCACTGTACTTGCAATTTTTTACTTACAGACTAGCTATCTCCAAATTTTTATACTGAGTGTGCTTACAGTGAAAACCTTGAAATGATTCAACTTCTGAAATTAGGAGAGTTTGGCAAGCAAGGGGACAGAGAAGAAAGGAGTGAGCATGAGAGAGAACTAACGTTCCTTTTGTATCATGCCTATCCTGAAACGGATGCCCTCAGAGTAGACAAGATCATGGCCATTCAGCCAGATTTTAAGGCTGGCCATAGCCCATATCACTACTCTACTTTTCTTATTATTTGCAGAAAGCAGTTACCTCTATGATCAGTGGCTTCAGAGTTGTCTAGACAACATGCTTCAGGTGGTATCAGTGACCTCAGACACAGCAGGATAGCTCTAAATTAGTGATGAGCAGATCTGGGAGGACGTATTATAGTAGTTATAAACCATAAGAAGGTATTTAAATAGATAGATAAGACACATGCAAATCTTTTCATTGCCATGACAACCATCTTGATATAGGTTTTCCATATGTAGCAAGAAGGGCAGTGCAAAAGGCGCTGGAGAATTAGCAGGGACCTGCAATGAAAATGAACCCTGGCCGGGGGTTAGTCCAGATCTCCGTCCTTTATTAACTCTTAATAGAATACACGCTTCTGTAGTAACGCACCACTCACCGGGTCAGAAACCGTTATTTCCAGCCCTCAGCTATAGAGTCCTCAGCTATATGATTACATCCCAGGCTTCAAGTCTTCACAAACGGCTCTGACCGATGCAAGAAAAGGAAGGTGGAGGGATGGTGGTGCACTTCTATACGCAGATTCTTGGGTGCCCCAAAGAGCTTTTCAGAAAAGGGTTCATCCAGTACTCAAATGGATAACTTGGCTACATGACTTTGCTTTTATGGATCCTAATGAATTCCTAAATAATCATAAAATGGGGTCCTACATTCCATTTCAAAGCAGGGTGGTATTTGTTCATGTGCAAAACCTTAAGCGAGAAGAAAAGAAATACTACCTGCTTGCATCCCTCCCTCCTTCCCATTTTTCATCTCTTACATTTCTTTACTGCCTTCTTGTCTCTAGCTCTTATCTCTGTTCTCTTTGTCTCCTCCTGGAATTCTTCATTTCTTTAAGTGCCAAAAGAGTTTCAGGGCCAGCTCTAGGTACTGATGATCCTGCTGTGACCTTGGAAGCTCCCTAAGCAATGCTTTCTTCTGCCACATACCTGCAGAACGAATCGAGTCCTGCCAGCCATCACATCCCAGCCCGCTCTACCCCGAGCATCTGTTCAGAGGTGAATGATGAGGATGAGAGAACACAAGTGTACTTCCAGCTTGGTGTAACATTTTCCTCTGCAGATCACAGACCTTCCCAAGGCCCTTGACTCTTTTGAAATATAAATGGCAATTCTATCTGCTACTTTTAAGGCCAAGACAGGTACTGTCAGCAGCGCTGCAGTCATTAAAATTCTTCAATGAGATCTTTGTATGTTCAATCAATGTATGGATTCCTTTTGACATAAACTGGCATTTCAGTACACCAGGGAACATGGGTGAAAACAAGCTGGTTTATTAATTAAAATGATAATAAATAATTCCACCAAAAATACTTCAGTATATTTAGTGCAAGTGTTGGTTCAGTCATCCGTGTCCTGAGGTTGTTTGAAAACTTGGACTTGCTTTCTGCTCTTTCCAGCATAAAACCAAGTCGAAGTCAGAAAGACCTTTCCCTATCGCAAAGTAACTTAAATGTTCATTTAGTAGTAGCTCTGACAAAACAAACTCTACAGGGTATTATTTAAACATGGCTTCTTTAAAAACTCTTTAAGCGGCAACGTATTAAAGCAGGGGGCAGAGACTAGAAATGGTTAAACAGAAGCTCCCCTCAGCAAAGCACAAGTTAAAGTCTCATTCATCAGGCTCCGCCTGTCCTTCGGAAAACACTCTAACTTTATAGAAATTGAAGACTAACCATAGCCCCGAAAGCTGTTGATATTAACACTGTAGGCCATCCTGTGTCCTGACATCTCAGTTGCTTATCCAGAGTGTGTGTTCTGACAAATTTGGGGGGTGTTGTTTTGCCTTCAAGATATTCAGATGTTCCTCTTTTGACATCTGGGGTTTTAATTAACAGTCTTTCTGTGTATTTAAAGCAAAGTAAACGTGGTCTGGTCCGGACAATCCATGAAGCAGTGTTATTTATGAACATCATCCCTGTCATGTTCATTTGTACTCCGTTTCTGGTGAATCCTAAAAGAACCCATTACACAGTGGATTTGGAGGAGTTAAAGGGAATCTGCAGGGCGACTTTAATCTTTATGTCTTTATATACTGGAGGGCATTTTACTGCACCTCTGCACTGCGCTCACTACACAATCATTTTCTCCTTTAGAAATGTAGCCATTTGGATCAATAGTTACAGTACAATATATTGTACTTCTGATGGGGGGCCTCCCAGGACAGTGAAGAAGCACAGTGGTGATTTCACCAAATGCTTGGTTATTCGCTAAAACCTATTTTTATAAGAAAGTTAGCACAACATACACAGAACCAAATTTATGAGCATTATAATACATTTTTACTTACACTACTTATGTATATTAAAATAAAATTAGGAAAAATGAAGTGCAAAAGAACGTTTTGCAGCTTGAAAAATAGGGATTTTTAATGGGACGCCAGGGCAGTAGAGCTAGAAGTAGCTGTCTTTTGGAATTTGTAGCCGCTGCTACCAAACACTGAGATTTTGGGTTTGGCGTCTATTTCTAGCTGTGGTGATGATCGTACATTTCTAATATTGGAAAGGAAAGGGGGGGAAAAATCCCTGAGATGGCCACAGATGTTTGCAGAGTGCACAGAAGATGGAGCAAGCAAAAATGTAAAGAAATTATATGTCTCTTACAGTGTTAACAAATGTGGGCTGCAAGTTGAGGATTTTACTGTAAATTCTTTATCTATAAACAAACTGGGTTATCACAGCTGTTTATTGTACTGCTAGTCCTGGTCCTAACCTTTACGTCTTTATTGCTTACATACCATTCCCTTGTTTATGCGTCTGTACCGTTCGGTGCCCTTGAACTTGGTCCCTCCGAGCCCCGACCCCTGCGCGCTTGCTCACTCACTCCACTCACGTCTGCAATCGGTAAATCAGAGACAGGCCCTGGCTGGTAGCCGAGCTGCAGCAGGGCAATTAACACAGAACTAAAGTGTCATTCCTGGCAGGGTGGGGAGAGTGGCAGACCGCAGATGACACTTCTCAGTTTTGAAGCTGTGACATCCAGGCCAGACCTGGGATTATCGGGAACGGGGGGGTGGGGGTGGGGGGAGAGAATGGGAGGGGGTGTTATCTGGGGGGAGCGAGTTCCTCAAAGAAAAGAGCTGAGTGGCTTCTCTTTGAAGAATTGTTTATTCCCTGTATCAGATTCCAGCTGTCTGACCAGTTAATTGGATGAGTACCTAGAGGACAACACTCCGAGCACTAAGTGAATTGGGGAAAATGGGCGTCTTTCTCTTTAGAAGGAGAAAGTGCTTTTTCTTTAAAAAAAAAAAAATCACCATCTCTCAATCACCTTTTAACGGTGTTCCTGCCAGATGTAGATTAAAAAAAGGAAAAGAAATATCTTTTATTAAGAGCTTGCCGCCCCCCACCCTTTTGCCCACTCACGGCTTCCCCTGCAGCCACCTACCTGCTCTGGACTCTGATATCTTAATAAAGTTGGTGTTGAATAGAAGCAAAGAGCCCAGGCGGCTGCGTGCTGAGAAGAAAACTTTTTTAGCCCTTTGCTCTAAGTAGCTTTGGAGACCCACCTGCGAAATAAGAGACGCTGTCCCTAGTCACCCCAAGTTTCTGAGGCCTCGAGGATGCCAAGGCCACCAGGGGGCATCCTGGATCCTGGGCATGGATACCCAGGTGTCAGCTTCTTGGGAGCTGTGCAAACCGATTTTGAAAGCAAAGCCAGCCCTTTCTCAGGTTTGAACACTTTCTTTCCTCCTTCATCTCCTGTAGGCCTTTGCCTGCTATTCTCAAACATTTTAACTTTCAAGGGATTGCTTTTGGCTGTTAGAAAATCATATTTAGTAATATCAGCTGTCATTTATTGAGTATTTAATTGATATCAGGAGCTCTGTTGACTGTGTCTTATTTATTTCTCACCAAGAAAAAAATGAGCAAAGAAACAAAACCAAAAAGCACGGGTTATTCTCTACACATTACAGAAGGGAAAGCTGAGACTCAGAGCCATCAAATATCTTGCCAAGGTCAAAGGCCTAGAAAGGGTAGAACCAAATTTCAAGCTATGTTGATGTCAGAAAATATATCTGAAGCATTGGGCGGGGACAGTCCCTTAACAGTTACCTGTTTCCTTATCTGGAAGATGGGAACACTAGAGGGGTTACTGTGAATATTCAGCAAGTTGGTGCTGTATCTACAATGGACCTAGGAGTAAATGTCTAGCGCAGCCTGAGAATCGTGTCATGTTGTTGTCATCATCACCATCATTATATTGCCTCCCTGACTGTTTATAGTGAGGAGGCAAAGGGAGTAGCAGGTTGAGGAAGCCCGTGTGGTAATTGGCCAAGAACAAAAAAATTCAATCTATAAAAGTAAGGAAGAAGAAATAGTAAAGACTTGAATTTTGGACACAAGAGATTTTTTTGTGACTCATCATGCAATCCCATCCAAATGAATGTAGATGATCCAGCTAGGTAATGAGTTCACACCAAAGATGAATGGTTCAAAAGGACCTCCTAGGCTAACCTTTTCACATTGACAATTTGTTAGCAATGTAGCTGATACAGCCTTGGCATTACTCTATCTAATACTGTACCGTCTATCATGTGGTTGTGAAATGAAGTCAGTCCTTTCAAACCCTGCCTTATGAGCATGGTATATTGGAATTAGCATCTTGTCCAGAAACATAAGATTCAAGTCCTGAATATATATACTCGATAGTGTGATGCTTCATATTAGCATGAAAAAGGCTTCAAAAATCATTTTAAGGATGAGGCAATGGACTAGGTAAGTGAGATGACGGTTTTCCATACTGTGCCGGGGGTAGAGTCCAGCTGACTTGCCTCCTGTTCAGCCTTTTGTCCCACATCCTGTACCCCAACATAACACCGCTGTATTTTCTATCAATATGTGAAACTCAGAAAGTGACAGGTGTGCTCTGTAATTATTACAATACCGGGATCGATGCCATGTGGCACTCAGAATGAAGAGAAAAGAATTGTTACTGTTCTGTAGCAAAACTAGGTAAAAAATCCAGGAATTCAGATTTCGGCCTTGAAATCATTACAGACAACTTCTTTAAAAAGCGACCCTGCTAGTAATCTGCCGTCTATGCAAATATTTTTATTTGTGTTTGTTATTGCCTTTGAAACATTCAGGATGTGGTCCGTGGTTTAATTAAAAGTCATCAAAAGTGAACATCCATTTACCTCGTCTCATGCCACTGTTAATGCCCCTCTTACTTTTGAATGTTTCTGCTCTCATTTTGTCCTTTCAGTGCTTAACCGCTGCTGTCCATACTGTGTGGGAACTCTGTTTTCTTGAAAGATGGTAGGTGTTTTTCAGAGAAAACATTTCTGTGGCTAAATAAGTTTAGGGAATTCCGAATGGTTTAGAGCCTTAAAAACTCAGGACAAGCCTTCTTATATATGAATTACAAAATGATCCAAAGGAAGAATGGTCTTTAGTTTTGCTTGGCCTAACATTGCCTAAACTTATTAAATGACAGAATTATTTTCTGGAATAACAGTATGTTGCTATCATAGAGTTGCCTGTCGAATCATCTGCATCCACACACAGCCCAGGGAAGAAGAGGAGTGGATTATCTAGGACCCAGAAGAGACACAATACTCTTGCCCACACTCCATTGGCCAGAATTCAGTAACATGGCTCCTTCCCATCACAGGGTAGGCCTGGCCATGTAACCTTGCTGGTGCCCTGGAAGGAAAGGAACTAGGTCTTAGGAACAGACAATGTTCGCTGAAATTGCCAATAGTTAACATCTTTCAGAACAAGTGTTCCACAACCAGGGACCGTTATGTCACTTTCTTTTACCTACTTGAAGTAAGATTAGATGTTCTCTAAATTTCTTCCAGTTCTGGAACCTATCTACAAGTGTATCTTTAATGTATGCTTGGAAATGGGTACACGTTTCTGCTATAACTGAAGTAAAAGAACTGTTGTGGTGGGACTGATTTCTCTTAATTACATACTGAAGAATCAATACTAAATCTTAATTCAGAAGCGGAAGTGAGGGTAGATGAGGTTATGTGGCTTAGACATAGGTCTTTCTGCTGTTCTCAATAAACACAGGGAGAGAGTTCAGAGATTTGGAAGAAACGGTTGCTCGTGACCCATTTGACAGTCTTCCTTATCTATGAGGCGTCTCAGAACAGCTTTGGACCAGCGATAGCTCACGTTCGATTCATGAGTCAATTGTCTGATGAATATTTGAAATGCTGATATCTCTTGCTTTGAGTTAAAAGGAAAAAAAGGATACACATGGTTTGGAGTGGAGTGTAGGCAGGTGGGAGGCAGACTGGTATGCTGGTGTGAAAGTTCTGAAACCTGGCTTGCTTTTTCTCCTAGGCATATGGTCAACTGTTAGCCCATAGGAGTAGGTTATAGCACTGCTTAAGGTTAAAACCAGGATTTTTCTGGAAAAGAAGTAGTATGTTGAGGTTAACACTGCTGATGTCCACAAAGGTGATAACCAAGAGCTCTGGATCCTTCATTTAGAATTGGGAAGTATAGTAAGGACAGCATTACTAACACTTGTATTGACCATAATTAAACTTTAACACATGTGAAATTAATGATTTTGCAAAGAAAAATCATGTCCCTACAGGCCCTCTAAGTTAATTCAAGACCCATCTTGAAAAGTTTAACTCTGATCAGTTCATAATCACTTCACTTAGTGACTCAGAACATAACTTAGAAATAATTTCCTAATTTTACAGGAGGGGAACTTAAAATCCAAGAAGTAAAAGTGGCCTGGTCACATTTGGGTGTAACTTTGTGGCAGAACTGATCAGAAGCCTCCTCTGTTTAGTGGACTCACCCAATCTCTAGTTGATCCATCATTTCAAGATATTTAAGTAACGCATTTACATAGCTATTTACATAACAAAGATACACTTACAGAACACCAGGAATTTAGTTTTTTTTTCCAGAGTGATTTGAGTGCTATGATAGGTGCTGGGTTTACAGTCAGTGATAACAAAGAAGTGAGAGGCCGTTGTGAGGAATAAATGAGCTAATAAGGCGTGCACTTAGAATAGGATTTGGCAAATAGTAAATGATCAAGAAATGTTTGCTGCTGTTGTCGTCATCGTTATTGCTGCTTTTATGGAGCTTTAGTAAAATGAGAAAACATTCCCCCATTTGGCTTCTTCTTTGTAAAATCTCATTCACTGTGCTTGTGTCTTCAGGAAAGTCAAGTTATTCCATGAGAACCCCTCACACAAGCCCCTCATTCTTCATGGACTGCATTCCTTTGTGAATCCAAGCCAGAGCTTGTGTGCGCGATGTTTCCTGGGATTATTTATAGTTAGCAGCTGATTTGAAGCAGACAAATGATTTAAGCTCTGTAAGAAGCTTGTATTAATACTTTCTACTGTCTACTGGTTTCTCTGAATTGACTAAAGTTGCAGTTGTAACATCTACTAATCTTTCCAGACAAGATAGGGATGTGTGTTGGGGGCGGGGAGAGAAAGAGAGAGAGAATGGAAAGAGAGAATGAATAAGCATGTTAATGTTGCAAGCGTGAAATTTATAAATGCTAAGAGAGTGCCACTGTTGGTGTTGCAGGGCTATGAAAATGAGTTAGTTCCAACTTTGTCCTTAGAGGACTTTACCATCTTCTAATGAGGATAAAGAAAGTGCACAGACGAGAAGACACAAAGTGGGGGTGGGAGAGGCAAGCTCTGTATAGGAAACAGAAACAAACTCTGAAAGGAAATCAGAGACAGAGGACATTTGCTTTTGAAATCATCAAAAGCAATGACCACTGAGCCAAAAAAAGGAAGGTGTTTAACTGATGATGAAACAGTTCTTTCTCCAATGCTCGAATAGCAGAAGTTGTTTATTTATTTGTTATAAAAATATCAGTTTCAAAATCCCTATTGTTATATTAGCATTTATTTGCTGATCACTGAAAGTGCACTGTGTGCCTGAGGGAATTTCTCTTCAAGTGTTTCAGGTAAGACATTTCCACTCTAACAAAGGTATGAAGGGGTGTAAATTCAGAGGCAACATTGTTATGAAATGTAAATCTGCAATGCTGAATGACAAGGAAGGATTCAAAGGCGCAAGGATTGAAGAAGACAGAAATAGA
>PVJD01004149.1:0-144045 GCA_004026545.1 Mormoops blainvillei | reverse complement strand
GACTAATCTAAAAAAAGAGATGATCAAAAATATGAACAGTAAAATGACAGCAAATTCACAGCTATCAACAACTGAACCTAAAGAAATAAAAACAGAAACAAACTAAGTAAACTGCTAGAACAGGAACAGAATCACAGAAATGGAAATCACATGGAGGGTTACCAGTGGGGAGGGGGAGGGGGAGAATGGGGGAAAAGGTACAGGGAATAAGGAGCATAAACGGTAGGTACAAAACAGACAGGGGGAGGTTAAGAAAAGTATAGGAAAGGGAGAAGCCAAAGAACTTATATGTACGACCCATGGACATGAACTAAGTGGGGGAATGCTGGTGGGAGTGGGGCGGTACAGGGCAGTGGGGAATAAAGGGGAGAAAAAAAATGGGACAACTATAATAGCATAATCAATAAAATATATTAAAAAAAATAAAATGTCAGGCCTGGTTACTTCTCAGTTATGGGATCATGGATTGTTTGTTTTATTCTTTGTCTTTGCTATCTTTTCAAAATCTGGAAGACATTAAATGGAGAGTTTGGACAAAGAAAACAAACATCTCCACCTGAAAGAACTGGAGCTGCTTCTCCAGGCTCCAGAAGAATGGGTGTTTCAGCACGTGCTTGGCTGACGGGCGCTTCTGAGGATCCATCGCGATCATCTTCTCTATTAGCTCCCGGGCAATGACATCTTCTACAGAGGAGGACAATAAACATGCAACACATTATCGGCAGCCCGATGCCACAGTGAACTAGCCCCACCTTAACTGTCTGCACGCCCTTGGAGTCAAGATTCTACTGACAGGAATCCATTCCAGTAGCATTAAGAGCTTGTACAAAAACCTTCGGCTAACAGGAGAGTCCTCACCACATGGTGTGTGAAAAGGACTGGAAATACCCACTATCAAAGGCTCTGGTGACAGCCATGCCTCCACATCCTGAACTGTGGGCCATTAGAATGACGCCCTGGCTGAATACGGACCGATACAGAGAGATAGTCAAGGTGAAATTAAAGAATGAGCATATTGCAAAACAATATGCACCCCATTTTATATAAAAATATGCATACATGTCCAGAATAATATATATAAAGGTACCAAAAGCGGTTATTCATCACTGTATAATGGAATTATGGGTCTTAAACTAATCTGGTTTTTCTGTGGGAATAAGGAAAATGAATCCATAAATAAAAGTTTTAATTATAAAAAGTAAAAAAAATTTTAAAAAGAACTGGAGTGTCATGCGTCAACTATAACACAGAAAACCCTGAAGTCAGGGAGAAAGGCTTATTGCACCCACGCCTAGACAGCGAGGACTGGGCTGACCTGTCCCCAGCCCAGTCCGCACCCGTTGACCGCTGGTGCCGACGAGAGACAGTCCAGCTCATGAGGCGTGGCCTACGCGTCTTCCCGAGTGCTGGGGCAGGAAGCACCTCAGGTTATTTAACCCTCCCGAGCCACGGGCTGGAAAACAGAGGTTCCCAAAAGGGGTCTTACCCGGTCACACAGGTAGTTAATTGGGTGACCTGAGGGAAGCTCAGAGCTTCTTGGCTTTAGAAGGAGGCGCTCCAAGAAGAGCCCCTCCCAGCCACAGGTGAGCAGCTGGAGGGAAGGATCTCTGGGAACGCCGAGCTGACACCGTCCCAGCTGCAGGGGCCACCGGGGCAGCTGAGCAGTGGCTCCTGCCCGCTCCCGCCCTGCTGCCCACTCACCGTGCTTCTCGGGGTGTAAGCAATCGAGGCTGTAGGCGCCCAGGAGGATGTTGGCTTGCCGCTGCAGGGACTTGCCGAAAGGGTGGCTGCCCTCAGATATCACGTAGTAAAAGACGCAGCCCGCAGAGAAGATGTCTACCGTGTAGGTCTGAAAAGAAGCGCAGGGTGTGAGAGGCCTTCTGGGCTGCTCTCCCTCCCACTCAGCAGCAGAGGGGAGCGCGGCCGCTGCTTCCTCCACACTGGAGGTGTCCAGGGAGAACTGGCTGGCATTTGGGAGTTGCTCGGAGTAGTGCTGGGCACCCTGCAGGTGCCACATGGGTGTCGGTGTTCACCTCAGAGAACGTGGGTCCTGGAGCTGACGGCTGGGGACACTGGCTCTGCCACCTGCCAGCTGGGAGTCCTTTGGCCGCTCTGTGCCTCAGTGTCCTCCAACGTAACACAGAAAGAACAATGGTATGCTCCTCATGGGGTGGTTGTGAAGATTAAGCGCATTAATATGTGAAAATTTACGTCAACCCGCGTGGCCTGTAGGGAGCTTTCTCCTGGCCATTCGCTATTCTTTACGCAGCCAGCAGGTAACTCCTTGGAGGCGGGGATTTCGGTGCATTCACTCCCTCCATGCGCCCCTAGCGCCTAGAATAGTGCCTGCTTACTATAGGTCTTAAACACTTTGTTAATAAATGAGTAAAACACTTGCTGGGTCAAGAATAGCCCCAGAAAGAAATTACTTGACACATTTCCAGTGAGGACATTTTTAATGTTGTCTTACACCTCTCACTTATCCCACAAAACCAGCCTGTCTACGCAGGAACTTCTCTTTAGGGAAATGCGCATGTGTGACTTCTGGCTCGCACTGCTTGGGTGTAACACTGGGTGGCTCCCGGGCAGCCTGGGTCCCTGCTGCTAGCCCCCACCACTTAGATCCTCCAGCAGACTCATGAGGATCCAGTGGGAGAAAGCCAGGAGCTCGTTGCCTCCCACGCTGGAGAAAACACGCCTGTAACAATACTACGCTATCATTCACCCTATCAAAACAGCCCACGAGGCAAGCAGCAAATGTCGCCATCCCCAGATAAAGACATGACAGAAAGGTTCAGTGCCAAGCCCAGGGTCACTGCTGGATAGTGACGACCACGACAAGCCTCAGGCCTGCTAACTCCCAAGCCCAGCCATCTTTATTCTATCTCATCAGAATTCTCCTCAGGTGGGTGACAAATTCAGGACAGGAGGAACAAGTCCACCACAGTTGAAGTTCTTATCTGTCGCTTCACCTACTCACGGTACCATTAAAGCTCCCCACTTTCCAGCGCCCACTCAACACGGGCACTGGAGGCTCTTGCCCTACAGGCCTGGGTCCCTTTGCTCCCACCAGCTCGTCTCTATACTCAGTTATGTTCTTTGCCAGACTTATTATTGCCACTTGTTCTTACAATGTAAATATTCCATAAGCTGTTAAAGTACGACTGCCACCAAGTTTGAGGTGAGCTGAATCTTTGCAAAGATTCAATAAAAGAGAACGGCTCCAAAACTCCTCTGATAGATGTGGGAGACTCAACTTTAAGGGACTGGGACGTAACTAGTTAAAAACTAGGGTTCTGCTTCCAGGAAGTGTCTAAAATGTCAAAGTCTCAGCCTAGACAGCACAGAAGTGATATGCAAGTGTGCTTCATACAAGAGAGGAAATGAACCACCCCATTCAGCTGGACCCACACTTGAAGGAAAAACCTCGACCTACATCAAAGATTTCTGTTACTTAACGAACCACATTGCTTGCTTTAAGTTAAAATGTTTAAAGTGTGATGTATTTCCTTATTACTTGTCGTTGTAATGGACTTTTCATTAACTGACCAGCTGCTGGGCCCCAGTGAACGGGATAAGGGGGCTCCACGGAATCTAATCTATTTGAGGCTGGCTGACCCCATGCGGCCTGTATCAGGGAAGTGGGGTGCAGGCCTCTGACGTCTTGTGCTAGAGAGCAAGGCGTTGAAACACTAATGGGCTCTCAGCAAAAGGATGAAGAAGGTAGCTTGAAGGGCCCCTCCTGGCCCAACTGGAATAATTTGGGTATCAAAAGGAGAAATAAAAAGAAAAGTAAAAAAGGACTATGGTAAATTACAACACTATTTAAAAAGTCCAGGAATCCACAGTGATTTAAAAAAAGAAGACGACAGAGAGAAAGGGGATAAAAAACAAAGTTTTTAAAACAAAAATGTCAGCTAATAAATGCAGAAGAATTTGCCCTGAGTTAAGTGACTCCGGGGAGGCCTGTCACTGGAGGTTGTGCCCTCCAGAGAATGACTGCTGGTAAACAGGAAATTCACACTGTGCCAAAATATCACCCGACATATAGCGCTAACAACAAAAGAGAAAAATGTACTTCATGGTGGAGAGAAACGTGGTCGTCACCTGCGCCAGGTGAGCCAAGCTGGCATCACTCGTAGGGGTGCAATAAGAGTGGTACAACCTGCCACCTCGTGCCTCCTGATGCTGGGTCCTGAGACTGTTACTGCCAAATACATTTATATTTAATCTAATCAATCCATTAGACCTACTTTTAGCTCAAGGAAATACAAGGAACAGGCAGGAAAGCTAAACACCATCATGAGGAAACAAGTGAGCAAATCCTGAATGGGCCATTCTACGGACAAGTGCTTGCACTGTTCGAATAGTCACTGTTATGGAACACAAAAGGTCGGAGGACAGAAGTAGATTATAAGAGAGATCATCAGATACAATGCAAGACACTTAACTGGACCCTGATTGACAAACGCCAGCTCTGTAAGAGACATCTAGGGAAATCTGAATGTGGATTGAATATTAGATATTAAATGTTAATTGTCTTGGGGGCCACGTGCTGAGGTGTTTAAGGGTAAAGGACCAGATGCCTCTCTCTTATATTCAAATGGTTCAGCAACAGATAAAGAGTAAGTGAAAAATATTAACAAATGGTGAATCTGGGTGGAGGTACAGAGGTGTTCACTGAAACAGTCTTTCAATTTTCTGTATGTCTAAAAATTCCAAAATAATACACTGGGAAAACAAAACCAGAAAAAAAAGGAATAAAAACTGGGAGTCTGTTCACTTTGTGCAAATGGGGGGAAAACTGACTAGAAAAGGAGGACAAAAAAAATAAGACACTTGCCCACATCTGCCCCTTTTGTTCCCCTGACCATGAGACAGAATGGAAAGGGCCAGCAGCGTGCTCTCTGCTCAACAAATGTCACTCCAGCTACACGTGCTCCGGCCCTCAGTCTTGAAGCTGGAGGCCCTCGCTCCTGAAGATACAAGAGGCTACAGTTTTCAAAGCACTGTGCTCATTACTCACGGGGTTCTCCTTGCAGTCCTCGCTCAGCATCTCCGGAGCGATCCAGCCTTCCGTGCCAGGCACCCCCGAACGGCGGCTGAAGCTGTGCCTGCCCACTGCCAGCTTCTTGCAGAGGCCAAAGTCGGAGATCATGGCCTTGATCTTGCCATGTGCATTGGGCATGGAGAGGAGGATGTTGTGGGGCTTCAGGTCTCTGTGGACTAACACAAAACTCCGGATTAGTCCAATGTGAACCGTGAGCAGCATCGGGCCTCCTTCCGCGGTGGGATCGTGCCCTCCTCAGACTGCCAACAGACCTGCCGCCTCTAAAAATTTTCGGCAGTGTAGGAGTCCTCCTCAAATTCTGCGCTAGTCGGCCACCCCACCCAGGCCACTGTCTAGTAAAGGGAAGCCTCTCACCAATGTTGAGGGAGTGCAGGTGTGCCAGGCCTGAGGTGGTCTGCTGCAGCAAGGCGATGGGCTCCAGGCCGAGGTGGGCGAAGTCCTTCTGCTCCACGTACTGCAAGAGGCACAGTGGCTCGGCAGGGGCTCGCAGCCTCAGGACGCGGCCCCTCAGCGCTTCCTCTCTCTCTCACTCTCTTTTTTAAAGTGATTCAATTTTATTTAAAAAATCATGCCTCTAGCTTTTTGGTATTGTCAGCTTATGTTCTTTGATCATATTTTAAGAAAGAAATGGGAAGTTTTATGGACGATATTCTCCGTCCAAATCCTTATTTTTCAGCAGACTTTCTCCTGAAGCCATAGGCTAATTTAAACAAACAAACCAAGCTCCAACTTACTAGTTTACAATGAGAAAGATGAGAGGGCAAAAACTCAAGTTCATTGCCTCACACAGGTAGGCCTATGAGTGAATGAAACTGAAACAGTTTCACAGTGAGTTGGAAACTGAGCAAAAGGAGTTCACTGGATGATCCTAACGACTTAAATCATCAAGAAGCACCCTCCAAGCCCTCACCAGCCCTGGGAGGAAGGACTGGCCAGGTATTCTGGAGGCCAAGAGGGAGACAGATCTAACCACAACCAAAGACCACCCCAGGCTGACTGAGAGGATGGTCCAGTTAAAGCTGGAGTGATAAAATGCTCTACATTTTGACTGTGGTTAAATGGGTAGGCAACTTTGTCGAAATGCATCAAGCTGTAAGTTTAAAATGAGTACATTATATTATCACATTTAATATAAAGTTAATATAAAGAAATTTTAAAAAGGAGCTGGCAGTCCCTGAAACCATGCCCCAGTTGCCAGGAGAAGGGAGGCTGCAGTGGGGACAGCAAAGCTAGTGGGGACCGCAGGGACCCCACCTCCTGCAGCGTGGCTGCGCACAGCTCGATGGCGATGTACTGGAACTGCCGGTCCCTCTCGGTGCAGAAGTAACGGATCACGTTTGGGTGCTCGTCGGATTCCCGCAGCAGCTGGACCTCGCGGTCGGCGAAACTGAAGCACTCGGGCAGGATCCTCTTGACGGCCACATCGCGGTTGTCGAACATGCCCCTGTGGGACAAGGAGCCGGGTTGGGTTGGGAGGTGTCAGTGGGGCTGTGGAAACAACAGGAGACCCGTGGAGATAGTGTTCCTCTTCCTGTGACACAGTGGCCACTCATCAGCCTCAGAGCCCAGGAGGCCCCAGCCAACCAGCGGGCAGCACCTGGAGGCAGAATTCTTCCGTCTGGGTCATGGCTATGACCCCGCCGTGCCCCTGGGGCCTGGCACACCACCTCAAGCCGACAGACACTCGCACCTGGTGTGGTGAAGGCACAGGGCTCTCCAATCCACTCACCGGTACACAATGGTGCCCTCGGCTCCATGGCCTAGGACGTCCTTGGGACAGAATGAGATTTTCCCAACCATCACCATGCTGGTTTCCTCGTCTGGAACAAAACAGGAAACAGAAAGAGTTGTGTTAAACAAACACACCTAAATAACCTTGGGGGTCAAATGGCCACTAGCTTCCCGAGCTCAGATTAAGACATGGCATCTCAGAGGCCCTGTGCCCTGGTCCCCTGGTAGGTAAGGGTTGCTGGGTCCACTCCCCATTTGTGCTCAGGGCCATCTCCTCTCCCTGTCCCTTGCCCCCTGGTCCTGCCTTTGCGTGCTGTGAGAATGAATGCGTTACATCTTCCCAAAGATAGGGGTTCCCTAAAGATCCGTCTCAGAGATTTGCACCTGAAACTCGGGTAGCAACGGTGGATGTGTGGAATGAAGAGGCCAGCTGCAGTTTCCAGTGTCTAAGTCTCTTAAGACTTAGGACTCTAAGGTCTCTTCTCCTGACAACTGGCCTGAGCCAACCTCCCAGGGGAAGGAGGACCAACGGCTGCACTTTTTCCCTTGGCCCCTGGCTGGCCTTGGGAATGCTCTCAAGCCAGGTAGCCAGTGCACCTCTGCTCTGCAGTGATTCCAGCCCTTACGAGGCAAGATGGAAGCAGGACTCTTTGAGGGGAAGACGCCACAGGATGGGACAGAACCCTGGTCCTCAGGGTGAGAACACGTTGAACCCTTGGGAGCAATGATGATTCATTAACCCCATGGACACTCCCAGGAAGGTTATGGTGCTGTGTCTCTCAGGTGACATTCAGGCGAAAGAGCAAAGAGCACCAAACAGCAACTAGCTTTACCCTCGTCATCCTGTTCCGGGGAGGGGCTGCTGCCGGTCTTGGAGGCAGAGCCGCTGGAGTAGAGCGAGTGGTTGGAGGCTCTGGGGGACGTGCTGGGGCTGCTGGTGCCCGAACTCTCGGAGTACAGGCCGGACGAGTCCAGGAGCTCAGCGTCCTGAGCCACGTCTGCAGGTGCGTGGAAGGGCAACTGCTGCTGCTGCAGGAGCTGGATTTTCTCTAGTTCCTTCTGGAACTGCCGGTGCTGGAGCTGCTGCTGCTGATGCATGCTCTGGGAAGAGGAAGACAGAGCTAAGCCAATCGGCATAGCCTGTGACGGGGATGCCGGCGGGAAGCAAGTGCGCAGGGTGCAGGGGACACCAGTAGGAAGGCCCAGGAGGTCTTTCTGCCAGTTAGACTTCCCAGGACAGCCCATGCTCCCCACTGGAGGGGCCTGCCAGGGGCTGAATGGCTGCCAGGTAAGGGCAGCAGAGGGGGACTTTTATGAAAGTCTGGAAGTTCTTGCAGAAGCCAAACTAGAGCATTGGTAGAGAGCATGGTGGATACAGGGAAGGCCAGCTTGCTGACCATGGCTGTGCACGTAGCAAAGGGTAGTGCACAGACCACCATAGTCTACAGGCAGAGAAAGCAGCTGGGGCTCAGCACCTGGCGGCCGTCAGCCAAGAGCCACACCAAGAGCCAGGGTGTGGCAGGATGGGGCTGAGACACAGGGGCCTGGTCAAGGTCCTGCTCCCCCCACTTCACCACGCTGCCTCCCACACTTCCACGTATTTCTCATTTATTCTGAAAGTTCAATCTGGCATAATGTGAAGCAGAACAGTTTACGATAATTGCTACCTGGGCTTGGGAAGGTGACTGCAGGGACGGGCAGTGCCCAACAACCCACTGGGATTTTTCCAGTGCTCTCTCCCTCCCTCCTAACCTTAGGCTGAAATCCTGGAAATGTCATCTATTAGCTGAGTAATCCTGGGAAAGTTATTTAACTTCCCACAGCCTAGTTTCTTCATTTGGGGGTTGGGGTTAAATAATAATGACCTCATAAGACTGTACGAGAGTAAAAAAAATAATAATAAAACAATGCAGGTGAACCCATTTAAACAAATGAAAAGTGCCCCCAAAATAAAGGGTTTATAGTGTCCATTCCAGAAGCAAGCTTCCTGAGCACTGCGATCTAAGGCAGCAACACTCCGGCACCCTGAGCAGCTGCCGAAGAAGCGGCCCTCAAGCACAGTGCTCCCAACGCGCAGCCTGCGCGGCTGCACGGTTTTAGCTCGCGCAGCTCCAACTAGAGAGTGGGAGGGGTTACCCGGCCGCCGCTCTTGCTCTAGCTGGTATCGCTAGCAGTTGGTTTTCAAGGGAAGAAAACTATACGGGTTTTCAAATCTTATGGCTATTCTTTAAAAAAAGAAACTATAATTAGTTAACTATTCAAAAGGAACCGTAAAGCAAGGTTTACAAACCAGCTGGTACAGTCAAGCTATACGATGTAGGTACAAAATCGTCCTTTTTTGAGGATTAGCAAATATTAACTTTTAACTGTAAAAAGAAATGTATTTGCTTGCTTGCTGTTCTGGTCCAGATCTCACTGACATCAGGTGACGGGCAGAGGTTTGGAAACATGTAGGGGCAAAGGGAGAGGCCGAGCCTTACCAGGGGGTAAGTGATGATGAAGGCCACCCAGCCGATGAGCAGGAAGGTGCTCAGGATGATGGTGGCTATGTCCTTGAGCATGGAGTCCACAGGGGCCTCGGGCTTGGCGGGGGCATGAGCAAACTTTTCCTCCACATCCTGGGAAACAGTGGTGGGTGCATTCTCTGAATTGTCATCAACCAAGTGGATAACCTTTTATAGGAGAGAGCGGTTACGTCACTGTGAAATTTCTAGCAAGATATAAACAAGCCAGTCAAGAGAAGCACTGACCATTCACAAAGAATGACTCTACTATAAAATGTGCTGGATTTTTTTAAGCCCACCCAAAGAGCACAAGGCCAGATAATTGCTGACTTTTTCTAAGCAACTGCCTTGAGATGAATTATTGCTGTGACGTTATCTTTACTCAAAAATAGTTTTTAGAGCAATACATTTGAAAGTGCCTTCGGATCCTATATTCTTTCAAAAATCCTCACTGAAGGCAAAAGTGTCCTCCTTCAATGGTAGATTTAATAGTTGGGAAAACCCTGAAATCATCTATGACGAAGTCTGGTGAAAATATTGGCAGCCCATTTGGAAATGCCATTGCACATAAAAAAGGAAAACCGGACACACACACACGCACATGTGTGGCTATAAGGTCAAAAAGGGGCTTTCTTATGTTGCTTGACACTTTCAGTTCAACTCCAAAACCAAAATCATTTATTCAAGTAGTCCACTATTTTACAGTTTTTGAAAAGCATCAGAACCCTTCGTTAAAGGAAATTTTATTTAGAAGCCCCAAATTAAATCAGATAAAAGTATGGCTTCTGTCTAAGCTCCTCGGGATCAAGACTTCAAGAACAGTTTAGAAATACGCAGATTCATTTACATACATCTAGTGTTCCAGGTGCAAGTGATTATCTGCCCAGTGAAACGAACACTTGGCCATCTCGTTGGGCGCAGGGCCCCGCCTCCCCCATGTGCTCACTCCTCTCACCGCCCCAGTCTTCTGCCTACGGTGGCTTCTCCCCACCTCCAGTGGCCCCCACAGAGTGCAGGGGTGAGGTGGTGCGGCCAGTGTGCAGCAGGTCACTGAGGAATGCTTGCTGATCATGTGACCAGGGACAACACTCGTTTGGTTATATTTGCTCAAGTGTATTCGTTAAAAATAGTTAAGTCCTATTAACATATAAATGCACCTCAAAGTATTTTAATGGACTTTTAGAAGACTATCTTTGTTTAAGATTGGGCGATTAAATATGAAAATCTCAACTGTGGGTATCTCTGGGTGTCAGATTAAGGGTAACGTCTGATTTTCTTCTCTATACTTTTATTTTCTGTTTAATCATGAATATGCTTGACTTTTAATAAGATCAAAATCAGATCAAGACTTTACAGCATCAGCACTATCCAAGATCACTGTTTTAGGACTCACTGCATCTTCCCAACCTGGCTACCTTGAGACATGAGGGACAACACAGAATTTTTGCCCTGGAATCTTAAATGCCAGCATGAGTTTCTCCTCCTTAAAATCTAAATCTCTAAGGTGAAATTGTGTTGATCATGGTCCCCACATCAGCCAGCCACTCTCATCTTCCTCTGACCCTCAGTCAGACCCTCTCAGTCACCGGGCCCCATGACAGGGTAGCAGGGGCTGCAAAGCCGAACGGTCTTGGACCCCCGCCCCACTGACCTCCTCTGACCCCGCCTGCAGAGGCGCTCTCCGGCCTTCTCCACCTGCTCTGTGCCCCAGAAAGCTGCACCGTGTGGGCAGAGCTTTGGTCTCCCCTGCTCTGTGCCCCAGAAAGCTGCACCATGTGGGCAGAGCTATGGTCTCCCCTGCCCTCCAGTTTCTGATTAAGATGCCACAGATAACACAGTGGGAGGAGAAGGAGGCCAAGTTCTGTGGGGCTGCTGAATACCCTCAGCTGAAGCTCTAGGTTCCTGGTGCGGTGACTCTTTCCACTCCCTCCCTTGCTTCAGGCCAAACTAGTAAGAGAACCCCTGCGTGAGCAGTCCCCCTATTAAATCCTCCTCAAATCACTCTAACGTGGGTGACAGACTAGCACACATTCTGTCTCCCAGGGCTGCAGGAGGGCAGCCCAGGTCGCAGCCCCATGGCGGCTACCCCCTGGGTAGGCCCTGGCTGCCCTGTGCTGCATTCTGCAAGTGCCCTGCGTCCTGCCGGACCATGCCTCCCCCAGACCAAGTGGCCGTAGGACTTTGGGTCCCCCCACTTCCTCTTTGTCTTCGCTCTGCTGCCAGGGTTGTTCAGGTTTGGTAACATGGTTCTTTTGTAACCAAGTGATCCTGTTTCCCACTGGTCCCCACCTGGCAGCCTCGGATCTGGCCCGGCCTGTCTCCTCAGCCCCACACCTGGACACAACAGGGTTAGTCCCATCTCCCAGCCTTTACCTCTGCCGCTCTCCTCCCTCCAGTGCCCTCTGCCTCTCTTCCACCAGTCGGTCTGCTGCCTTTCCTACGGTTTTTGCCCGGCGCCATATCCTTTCTCCCCGTCAGTCCTTAACGATTTGTGGTTTGCCATGAGCTCCCCTGCCTTCCTCTTTCCTCCTGAGTAGACCGCGAGCTCTCAGGCAAGGCCAAGGCCTTAGCCCCTGACATCCAACACGACGAGCTGGGGACGGTCCTCTCCCCCACTCACTTCCTCAAAGCTCTTTTTCTCTGAGTCTGCAGGAATGACATTTTCCCGGTGTCTGGGCAGATTGTTGGGGAATCTCTCCAGCATCTTGGTAGATGCAGACAGCGGGGTCTCATGGTGCCCTAGGAGAGAAAACAAAACCTTTTAGGATGACAGCGCCCCAAGTGGTGGGAGCACTCCATGCCAAGCTCAGGCAGCAGTCGCTCTCCACTGCGGGGTCCGCAACGCAAACACTCCCGTTTGGGAGGGGAGAGAACATGAGAGGAAGTGGCCAGAAAATTCTCATCAAGACAGAAATTTTGTTACTTAGTGGCATATACACAGTATCCTGAATCTCACATTGAGGAGCAAGAAGTCTCCTTTTGTCAGGAGAGGAATCGGGGAGTTGGGGGTGCGTGCCAGAGCAAGGCTTGGGTGTGTGATTCCTAACTTGGGTTGCCCGCTGCTGACGCATTATGAAGCTTTGGTAAAAGTTTGAGGAGTTCTCCTCAACACTTACCCTTGTCATGTGACTCCACGAAGAGTATCAACTTCCCTTCTTGGTTTTAAATTGCTCAGGGGGAGCTCTATCCCTATCATCTAAATGTGAGCTCTGATCCCAGAAGTGGTGAGTTATTCGTGAGAGAGCAATAGGACATATTTGCTAGAAGGAGAGAGGGTCACAGTTCTCTCAGCATTCATTCATTGCTCTCCACACACTGTTTCATGACTACCTAGTATTTGTTACTCATTTATCGAGTATCTACTGCATACAAATGACCAAAAGAGAGATAAGGTTGAATAAAATAAGAAACTGGGATTTGATATAGCTTAATCGTCTGGTTAGCTCTAAAATTAAATGACTCCACACACCACCCAAAAGAGCCAGTTCACCTCCCTCACTGGGCTGCTGGCACCCTGACACACATTCCTGTTTGTTCTCTGCCTGAGATCAGATTTCACTGTGGTCTTCCCGCTGTTCTCCCAAACCTATTGAAGGCTTGTCACATACTGACAAGATACAAACAAACAGGAGCTGGTCCAAGCTACGTACATTTCTTGATCTGGAAAAACCCTCTTTAGGTCTCTACCTTCATGTCAGTTCTCCACTGACAACATAGCACTGTTCTTCACGGGAAGCCTAATTCTGTTTTGAACCGCCACTAGCGGTTCCTTGCCCACCCAAGAACTCCGAGACATGCTTTGCTGGGGAGCTTCAGGCCTCTGGCTCCGACTTGCTGGTGGGGCCCAGGGAGCTGAATGAGAGTATCTCCAGGTACCTCTGAGGCTGACAAAAGACCTTCACTCTAAGAGAAATCAAGTTGTGCCTTCCACGTACCACCTGGGGCTGCAGTGTCCTGCCTGCCCCCACCCCCCGATGCCTGCTCTTAGTGCTCCAAGTCCGGCCCCTTTGGTAGGGCACCTGCCAGCAGACAGCCATGGAAGTGATTAGCCCAAATTCCTCTTTCTTTTGTAGTTCTTCTTATAGACAGTTCTTCTTATAAGGCCTGTAGCTGGGCCGTTAGTAATATCATGCTTCACATTCTGAAGCAACTATGCTACCAATGCAATCACAAGATCTGAAACATTTTTACGCAAACAGTACCTGGGTTTTAGTGATCTATCCATCGTCATCAATTATGTCCAGACTCCAGAGCAAGAGCATAGGCCCTGCCCTGGACCCACTGAATCGGGACTCCCAGGGATCTCAAGTGCCTAACTGACAAAGCTCCCAGGTGAAGCAGAGCCCCCCCAGCTAGGGCCGCCGCTCCGGGGCAGCCCACAGACCATGCCGCTCGAGCCAAGTGGGCTCATTTTATTTTCAAGATTAATGTGATGTGGGGATATCCTTAGTTTCTTCTATAAAAAAACACATCAAAGAACATACAGAGTTCGACACGAAAGAGCGTATCCTTTGACCTGTGGCCCACGTCTACACAAAGACCATCACGTAGTTTCATGGTCTTATTTAAAAGCGCCTACGCTTTGGAGTGCCTCAAAAGGGCCTTCAGAGCTGTGGGATGCTGCCCTAATTACTTCTTTATACTTTGTTAGGTTTTTCAGTTTTCTTAGTTGGGCAACTTTTCCATTTTAAAAGGATATCATTTTGCAACTGAGTCATGAAGATTTTTTTCCCATATTTTTTTGTAGTCTTACACACACCTTTCCTTAGTTTCTAATAATTTTTTTCACTTCTTAACCATTAGTAGGCAGTCTCTGTCCCCCGGAAATGGTACATAAAACTAAGCAGCCTTGTCATTTTTTTCCTTACTATGGGCCCATTCACACGTTTTCCAAACTACTTCTGTTAAAAAAAAAAAGGTGGGGTAGAATTATTTTGTCATCTCCTTTGCCCATTATTTGGTTAAAAAAAATAGCCAGAAGAAAAATGGTTATACGGAGTTAGAGTGAACACCGAAGAACAAGGCCTGGACAGCCACAAAGGGAGTGGGAAGGGCTTGAGCACATCCAGTTTACACCCGGTTTCCTCTCTGCCACACCCAGTTGCCCCGCACAACAGATCAACCCCCAGGACCCCGCACTCCGCCAAGCGGCTCCACACCGCTCTCCCAGAACCCCTGGCTCCGCCCTCTCTCTGCCCAGGGACCAGTCAGCGGAGAGCAGCAAGACGGAGAATGAGGAGGAGAAAGCTCACTAGCCCCTGTGCACTCCGGCATCTCCACTTCCCTCCTGCCCGCCCCATGCCCTGGGGCTGCATTCCCGCCTCTCATCACCTCTGGGGCTGGGAGGCAGAAGAATTGGGGTTGGGGCACAGGACGAGCAAAACAGATTCAAGAAAACTCTGTCCTGCTGTAAGTACTTGGGACACTTGCCAGAGATACAGCTCCTCTCACCTCTGCCTTCACTGGTCACACTCACTGCCTTTGGGTGTCATCTCAATTTCTTATCTCGCTGGCTGACAGGACTTCCAATCCAACCCCAGGGCATTAGTGATGGGGTTGGTTTGGAAGTCCAATCCAACAATCTCGCCTGCCACTTGCGGCAGGCGAGCAGGCGAGAGGGAAAAGGGCCACCCCCGCCCCACACAGGATTTCTGCAGTGGTTCCTTGACTCAGGTCTGGCCTCTAACTCTTCACCACCCTCCATCTCTACTGGTCTTCAACCCTGTCCTCCCCTTCTCCCCTCCCCCACAATGACACCAACTCCAAGTGAATTCTTCCATAGAAATTGCTCCAGTTTCCTTAACTATAAGTGGAAGTAACAAGGCACGTTACTTCACACGGGACATTACGAAAAATAAGGAAATGTATTCTAATGTATTCTAGAGTAAATACACTCTAAATGTATTCCAAATGTATCTTCAAAGTATTCTATTAGTGCCAATGCCTGGCACATAACCTGCATTCAATGTGTCAGGTAATTGCACAAAGTTTACATTACAGTCATGTGCCCCATGATGACATTTTGGTCATCGATGGACCGCACATACGATGATGGTCCCTTTAGAGTATAATAGAGCTGAAAAATTCCTACCACCTAGCGACGTTGTCATCATGTCACAGCGCAACACATTACTCACAAGTTTGTGGTGAGGTTGGGGTCAGCAAACCTACTGCACGGTCAGTCGTATAAACGTACAGCACATATAATTAAGTACGGTACATAATATTTGATAATAAACATCTATGTTACTGGTTTATGTATTTACCATACTATGCTTTTTATTGCTATTTTAGAGCGTTCTCTTTCTATTCATAACACAAAAGTCGGCTGTAAAGCAGTGTGCCCTGTTACACTGGGAGCATCTCATGTTTACTGTGTCTCCTGTTGCACCATTTTCTCTTGTGCTTGATTTAATCTCCTGTTGTTTTGGGCAGTGACACGCTGCACAGGCTTGTAGCCCAGGAGCAACAGGCTCTACCGCAGAGCCTAGGTGTGTAACTGGCCGTGCCATCTGGGTTTGTGTAAGTGCACTCTGGGATGTTTGCAAAATGACAAAATCCCTGATGATGCATTTCTCAGACCATATCCCCATCGTTAAGCAACACATGACTGTACTTAGCACTGGAGTTTTGGAACATTAGTTAAACAATTTTCGAGAACTGACTTGTCAACACAGCTACCCTGTGTACTTCCCTCGGAGGTAAAAATGTTCAAGGTCTGAAAGGCCAGCTAGGACACGAACTGAGCACAGTGCAGTTAACTGAAACGAGCAAGGCCAGTTTTGCCCACCAGGAGGCAGCACATGACCTGAAGCAATGGGAAAAGCAACTCACCGATCAGAAGCCAGTAGTTCCTCAAGTAGTTGAGCTTGTTCTTTCCTTTGAGCCCAGGGTTAAACTTTAGGTCCGTGCTGGGTGTGATCACGCACTCCCCTTTGTCCCCAATGGTAACACCGTCTGTCTGGGGACCTTCCAGCAAAGGAAGAGTGCTACCTCGGGGCTGTGGAGACAGAACCGAAGTGAGGCCTGGGGGCAGCCCTTGTAGGTGAACAGAAGATCTTCCCTGTGACTGTCCTAAGCACCTACGGGACTGTCATACTTCCAGGTGGGGCTGGTCCAGGACAGTCAGAGCAAGACACAACGGCTACAAGGCTGCACAGGAGAGGCTTCTCCCTCAAGACGGACAATGCTGAGCTGAGGTCTTTAACATGGGCTGCTTTTCAAATTCTTTTGTCTGGGAACTGGGACCAGGGAGAGTGTGTGTGGAATTCCAAGTGGCTACTGTGAGAAGCAGGGTAAGTGAAGGAGAATGGTAGGGCATCTACCAATCCACAAGCGATGCATCTGACCAGGGTGCAGTGAGCTCCAGCCACGAGCCCGCCGCTGGCTCGGGCATCGCTGGACCTCAACAGATGCAGGTGCTGCCCTACTCATGGGAGCAGCTGGCCAACTTGACTCACTGGAAAGACGAGATGCCAACCAAACGGCTCAAACACTGTAAGGACCAAATGAGCCGCCAGGGTCATAAGGCTTCGGGCGCCCAGAGACAGTGTGTTAGGGGCACGCTGGCAAGAACTACGGAGGCTTGGGTAGGTCACAAAAGGATGAAAAGAATCTGAGTAGGGAAAAGGAAGAAGGGAGACGGCTGGGAGTGTGAGGTGCAGCCGGAACAAAGGCTAAGAGAGATGAGCAAGGAACTTCGGAAATCAGCGAGAAGAGGTACTTGGCTGGAGACTCGCAGCGCGGTGGAAGGGCGCCATGGGACTGGATGGAGGAGGGCGGGGACCGCCAGCCTGGGCAGCTCAAACTGGACACAAAAGCAAAGGGGCATGGCCAGGGCTGACTTCGTCAGGCAGTATTCCACGAAGGGGGAGGTGGTGTGTGCAGGAATTCTTTCTGAGAATCTAAGATCTACATCTGCATTCTTAACCAACAAGATGTTTATCTATGATTCAAAGTCATTCTTTTGGAAAGCGCAACAGAAGCAGTAAGGAGGCTGCATCGGTGAGCCTCTCCATCCCATGTAGAAGACTTACCACAACGGCGACACCCTCGTGGACCATTGAGGGGGAGGCATAGAGGCTAGTAGAGTATTTCCCAACATACAGGGTGGGCCTAGGAGAAAAACAGATGTATGCATCCCACGGTTCTTTAAATTCTGGGCTTTTTGGAAAGAAGAATCACAGCCCCAAATACCACCCTGAAGAATACCCAGGTTCACTACTAAGCACTCTGGGGGTGTGAAGGCAAGAGTCCTGCCCTGACACCCAGGAGAGCTGTGCTGCAGGCCCCAGCTGTCACGCACAGCCTTGGTTTCCTCATTTGCAAATGGCAGGGCTGTACTCGACCATCCCCACGACGGCCTGCAGAGAGGACTATATGCAATGGTCACGTGCGAGAGACTGAATGCTGGCAATCGCCACAAAGCCTCTGAGACGGCCAGGCCGGCACGTGTTGACAACTGAGCTGACACCCAAATCACCAGCACCCTGTCATGTGATTCTTAAGATGTCTAGAGAGTCTACGGAACCCCTGAGAAACAGCTCACTGTTCTAATCTGAATGCTTAAAGCCAAGGGCTGTGCAAAAAATTCCAAACTGGGTGAGACTTCCAGTCCCCTGGACCGTGGTCTGGTCCTGTCTGGGCCATCAGAGAGGGGGTTTGGTTTGGCTTTGAATGTGGTGTCAGACTCTCTGATTACCACTATCAATAGCCAGTTTGGAGCTGGTTGTCTACTCAATTCTGGAAACCTCTCTCAATACACACCGTACATTTGAATGGCGGTGTGTAATTCAGAGAACACATTCATACATATTATCTTACTTGATCTTCTCCAACAGCTCTCTAAAGTGGGAAACTGAGGCTTAGCAAGACTGAGTGACCTATTAACAGGTGGGAATGGGGAGCCCAAGCCCACTGAGTCTTAGATACACACATTGTGACAATGTTTTCCTGATTTTTAAAATGAATATAACTTACAGTAAAAATTTAGAAATTACAAATAGTTGAAAAATAAGTACATCTCTTATATTCCTACCACCTGAGATATATCCAAATTGTACCATGAATACCAGTGGTCTCTTTCCTACCCCCACCCATAATTTTAACTCATTCAGCGCTCAAGAATTCTGAAGTGTCTAGGGGCACCCCCAGTTCTCATATGCTTGGGTTTCTGAACGAGCCAGTCTTGGCTCTTCACATTCCTCACGACTTCAGAGATATCTGCTGAGCCCTGGCCCCCAGTGTGTGGTATGCCATGGTGCCACAGGGCCAGAGATCGGAGTCACAGCGGCCCTCTTCTGCCCAGAGATCCCTGACTCACGTCAGCTTGCTTTTGGCCTCCGTCTCCTTGGGGAAGGGGTACTTCCACTTGGTGATGCGTCCCACCTCCCCGGACATGAAGGTCAGGTAGCGCAGGGTCTCCACCGCGACGTTGATGTGCATCACCTTCCTCAGGCCCTCCCGCTGCCAGACATAAAAGGCCACCACAGGGGAAGCATAGTTCTGGATCCACAGGACGTCACCAGACTCACTGTCCACCGTCACCACCAGCCCATCGCCATTGGACACAAAATGGGACATCTCTGCACAGATCAGATAAACAAAGCCACGTTGCATCTCACCCCACCTTGCAACCACATCCTCCAGTTTCCTGGCAAGCTGCAGTAACCCAGCTAGAGGAGACAAGACTTCTGGAACATTCTCAGACTTCCCCTGTTTCCAGTGAGCTTGCTCAGAGTCTACAACATTAACACACCGACAGCTGCCTGGTTTACAAACGTGAGACAGAATCACTCTCTGGAAGGCGATTTACTTGGTGATGTTCTTTAGCATTCCATTCGATGAGTGAGAGAAGATACTGAGAAGAAAGGAGCCCATGGAGATGCATTTGATAGCAATGATGTCGAACCTATTGATCAAGCTCAAAGTCAGAGCTGACCACAGAGGGGATTTCTGTCAGACTTCCAGATAACAGTGTTAAGTTGGCAAAATTGGTTTTTAGTTTTCATTTGAGTCGGGGGAATGTTTACTAGAGAAATAATTAGAGGATGAGCCACATTTAAGTAGTGAGTTGTTAATGTCACAGTGGATGTTTTATTCTGCTTCCCTCGGGCTTCTAGCCAATTCCTCCTATGACACTGAGGACTCAGCAAGGTGCGTCCTCCCTCCTCTCGGGACAGACGTGCTGCCATCTGACTTGGGTTTCCCTCCACACTTCTCACCAGGACCCTGCCTTCAACGCTGACTGCTGAAGTGTTTACTCTAAGTCCGTGGAGAGCCCAGAACCTGGTCACCCAGAGTGTCTCAAAAGAAAATCCAGCCTTTCTTCTGGAGTGACCTTCTTCTCACAGATCGCAAGTGCCACCCAGCCTTGTGGAGACCCCCGGGAGCACTCACTGTAGTCCACGTCGTCCTCGGGCAGGGAGGCTGCGTAGTCGAAGTAGGTGGCGTTCCACCGGAGCTCTCGGGTCTTGGTGTCGTACATGGTGATGGTGTATTCTGGAGAACACAGACAGCCCATTACCGGGGGCGCGGGGGCACGGCACCTACTGAGGTGTTGACCTTACCTAAATTACAACAGGCAAATCCTCCCTAAATTGCCTGTAAAAAAAGTCCAGGCCATCCACATGGAAAGAGAAAAGGCCACATGGAAAACTGAAGTCACAGACACACGAGGGAACCCAGCCAACAGCATGTGGAGCGGCCACAAGCCACCCTTTTTGTGCCCTTGGACTCATGACTCACAGAATCATGAGCGATATCATGGTGTTGTTTTATGCCACTTAAGTCTTGGGGTAGTTTATTACATAGCAATAGAGAGATGATATTAGAAATTGGCGCCTAAAAGTAGGGAGGTGCCACAAACCCTAAAACACGTGGCATTGACGGGGACCAGGTGGCAGATGGAGGCTGAAAGGTCAATGTGGAGACTCAAAGAGCAGTAAGAAAACAGGTACTGGAAGCTGAAAGGGGTGACGCAGGTTACGTAGTGGTGACACAACTGGTAAGACCACTGCGGCAGTAACTTAGAAAATAAAAAGGAAGCATCTAATGGACAAGTGGATCTGACAAAAGAGATTTCCAGGAAGAACACAGAAAGTGCTGAATGTTTTCTCTTAACTACGTGTGATAATAAAATGCAAGACAGGTAAGTTAAAGAAGAAATAACTCAGTTTTCAAGCTAAACACAGAGAGGAAATATAGAAGATTCAGGACGGACATTCCAGCTGAAAGAGATTCTCAATGTAAAAAATGGCCTTTGGGTCAAGATCAAATCAAGGGTGAGGCAGTAAGACCCTTCTCTGAGACCTCAGGAAGATTTAATGTGGTGTTTCAAAGGCCCTCCGGTAGGTAAGAGGGCTCTAAGAACTCTAAGAGTGGCGTCCATAGCACGAAGTAGAGAGATTTGTGGGTCTGGCTTTATCTAATAGAACAGACTATAATTTGACACATGTGAAGTCCACAAAGTTTTAAAAGGAGTGATATCAGCATGGACTAAAAGAACCAGAGACAGTCAAAATGAAACAACCAAACAAACAAAAAAAAGGCCTTTAACTCCCAACTTTCAATGGACAAGAAACAGGTTAAGAAAGCTGTATAGCACTAACCATTTCTTATGGAAAAGAAAGGACTTCCCAGAGGGCAGGACCAAGAGCTGCTGAAAACCATGTATTAGGAAACCAACCCCAGAGGGCAAGACTGAGCCCTAATCAAGGAATCTTCCTGCCTTCAGAGGAAGGGAACCTGAAAACATTCTGGCTGGGTCCCAGAACCACTAAGGACCAGTGACTGCACGTGCCTCCCACTGCTTCCCTTGCTCGGGGAGGGTCTGTTTACTGCAGCTACCCTGTCCATCTCACCACTGGGCGGGCCTTGCCCACCTCCCAACCTGATGGAAATCACAAGATGCTGGATTTTGAGGCTGATGCTGTGACTGGACTTTAGGAGTATATTTGAGTATGTTTTGCACGTGGGAGGGCCATAAACTGTTGTAGCCAGAGGGAGGACGGAAAAGGTCACCACCACCATCCCCACCTCTGTCATGTGTGCGTCAGTCTTCCCATCAGAGGCTGGGTCTATCTCCCCAGCCCTTGATTCTGGGCTGGCTTCATGACTTACTTAGACCGACAGACTGCAGTAGACGTGAGGCTCCAGAACCTCTGAGCCCAGGCCTTAGAGGCATCGTAACGTCCACGCTTATTTAAAGGGGGGACCCAGCTGTCACTGAAAGAAGTCCAAGTTTTCTGTGTGGCGCTGAGCCACGGTCCCAGACATCTGAGCGAGCCCAGCCAACAGCACGTGGGGCGGAGACCAACCGTGCCTGTTGAGCTGTCCCTGAATTTCTGACCCGCGGACTCCTGAGCAATAAAGTGTTGGTGTTTGAAGCCACTAAGTTAGGGTGGTTTGTCATGCTGCGATAGATGATGAAGCATAGAGACCTTCCCCCTCATAACAGGAGAGCCCAGCCAGCTTCTACAGGGCCCCAGGTTAGTCTCCCACATCCTTAGAAAATGCACTGTTTTCCACAGCACCTGAAGGAAGGTTCTGTAGTTTTAAAGCCTTGGCTACCTGAATGTTTAGACTTAAGTTGAGCACTCAATTATAACGATTTCTTTTTAGGTTTGGGGTATAATTTTCTCCTTCTAAGTGTTTTCTTGCCTCCTCTCTGAGCTCTATGTTAAATGTCTGCTCCACAATTTGTATGGAGTAGCGGTAGCTGTCGGGGGCCGCACACGGGTGCGGCAGATCCCTGCAGTGAAAGGGCGCGGCATCCGCCCGCCTGCTCCTCGCTCCCGCGTCTGAGTACCTGCTACATGTCGGACAGGCGCCCGCTGTGGAGATATGGCAGGTGAGCAGAGCCAAATCCTGCCCTCAGGAAGCTGATGGTGCAATAGGGGAGGCAGAAAATAGGCACATATGATTTCGAAACGTAGTGACAAGTATTAAGACGGCGAGGGGGGATGGGCAGGGCAGGGAGAGTAATGGGGGAAAAAGGGGACAGCTGTAATTGAACAATAAAAACATTTAAGAATATAAAATAAAAATTTTAAAAGAGAAGATGAGGCTGAAAAGCAAGGTAACAGAATATGGTGTGGAGGAGGGCGCTGCTGATGCCTTACAGGGCCGGTGACCGGCAGTGAGACGGTCACTGTAATGGCCCGCGTGGCGTGTATCCTGAGGACGGAGCAGCTGCGGTCCTGGGCTGGGGCGGGGAGCTGAGGTGAGGAACAGGCTTCACAGAGAGGGTGACTTTCGAGCAGCAATGTGAAGAGAAGACATTGGCCAGACAGGCAAAGACCTGCATACCTGGTGGAGAGGGACCACTACTCCAAGTTTTTAAAAATAGCACTGCTTGTTCTGGGACCTGCAGGTAGTTCATCTCGACTGGAAAATGTTGAAATGAGGGAAATGCAGTGAGGGGGCAGGCGGAAGAGGTAGCAGCTGCATGCCCGGGGCTTTGTGGGCCGTGTGCAGCTTGGACTGCAACCCCAGGCAGTGGGGAGCCACAGAGGGCTTTAGAAAGGGGAACCGTGCGGTGAAAATCTGTGTAGGAGAAATCAGCTCTGGCCTCCTTCTCTAGACCAAAGCCCAGAGGCAGAGACCTGTGGGGAGGCTGCTTCATGTCCTTTCTACAAATAGGCAGGTTTGTACATGACAAAAGGTTCCTTCTTACCTGTTCGCCCAAGATACAGAAGAGAGGTTGAAGGGCAGAGACTATCTGCAAAGGCTGATGACAAAGTCTGCTGCTTCTCTCCGGTCAGAAGGTCAATGACATACCAAATGTCCTGCTTTTTACCTGAAACATCACCAGGACACACTATGGTTGACACGTGTCCTATATGGAAAAAATATCACTGCCAAACCAGCAGCCCAAAATGTCCTCTGTGCTGAGGGACAGGTCTGAAATTCTCACGATGTCAAAGGCATCACCCTGCTCTGAGGGTGACAAGGTCAATGGTAACGTGGAGATAATAAGACTTCTTGGGCAACTGGGTCTAATAATAAATTAATTACTTAATCATGTATAAGAATTTCTCCCAACCTAATAACTCTTCGATTGTATTGCTTTAATTAGTGGCCTTAAATATTACAAAGTCTGGCCTGTAAAGGGCAGTCCTTGTCCTATAGACTAAGATCTATATAAATACAGAAATGTCCCCAGGGGATCATCTCTCTGGTAACCATCATTCATATATCTCAGCATCCCTACTAATGAGCTCGTTCATAAAGAGGATCTACAGTTATTGTGTATAACTCTAATTAGCTGGTACCTGTCACTGGGCAGTGGAGCTGGTTGCAACCTGGTGCTAATGAGGTCAAAGTTACCTCAGCCCCTGCCCCGAACCCCATCCCAGCCAGTGAGTTATTCCCCAGCCACAGGTTAGACCTCTCACCTTGACCAGCTGCTTAAAAGGTATGAAACAGGTGGACGACACAAACAAACAACACTTAGGAAAACTCAAGAGCTGTGCATTTACAGTATATACATCAGAGCATCATGGTAGCTGTAAGTCGGTAGCATGGGCCTCCCATCTGAAGGTGAACACATTCACTGTGCTGTGTGCCATTCGCGTTTCACGAGGCACGGCCTCTGGTCACTTGCATCTTCCTAACATACTGGCCAAGTTTCCTATTTCAATGGATTTTTGGAAGCAGAGTGTTGAGATGCCAGGAAGAGCACAGGGTATTTGAATTTGCTGAAGCTCCACTTAGCTCTAACAGATGTAGCACACATGCCAGGTCCACATGTGCGATACTTGTCCATGGGTTGTAACTTTCTATTCTCAGCAACAAATCTTAATATGAAAAAGATCTGAACATAAGTGAAAACATCAACCAACAGCTGTGACCAAGATCCCTTTCCATCTGGCATGGTACCTCTCTGGTTACTTCGAGGACCATTACAGTCTCCATGACCCATCCACCACTTTAATGGATGGGCTGGGTGGGTGACTGCCATACTTAAATATGCGTAATGAACTCACTTAAGAGGGCCCCACACAAAGATGATGGAACCACAATATCCTAAATGAGCGTCAGCGATGAATCACTAGCAAAGTCTGGAAGACTATAGAAAACAGTGACACGGATGGTCGGAGGGTGCTCAGAGAGGCCTGAGCATGGCACAGAGGAGAGACCGCCTGGGCAGAGCACTTCCTCCAGTTCCCTAGGCTGCACGGGCAGGGGGGGCAGGGGCTTTCATTCTGAAGGTGTGGAAGGAAGCCAGAGCCCAGGGCCCCTACAACAAACTCAAGGTTCGGCCTGCATCGGAGGCCCAGAAATACACATACAGCTCCCGAGGCAGGAACAGGCAGTAAGCACTTTCAGTTCCTCCAGAAAACGGTGTATAAACACAGGATATTATTACTACTATGATTTCAAGATAAATACAGTTCTCCTTTGTGTTACAAATGCATTTTTATTGACATTCTGGCAGCAACATGGTAATAGGAAAGCAGGTGATCTGATGCTTTGAAAGATGTGACCCCTGCAGGTATGAAGGCAGCTTATCTAGGTAAGGTGTTAAGTGCAGTTTTTATCCAATATTCTGATAGCAGGAAATACTAAGAAAGCCTGATAATTAATAGGCAAGAGCCTGGCTTCCCTTTCTTGGCCCAAACTATTGTATTCACTTAAAATTTCGTCAAATTGCTTCTGGGTATGTTGCAATCTTTAAATCGCAGGGGTAGGTCAACACAGCAGCTAAAAGCTTGTTAAATGAGTAACCATATTAATGGTGTCAATCTGTTCCCAAGTGGGGGGAACCCTTTCTTCATTGTTCAGTTGATCCTGGCGTGAAAAAGCCCAAAGGAGGCAAGAAAGACCTTTCCCAGAAGGGCCGGTGGGGAGGAACCGCACACCTCTGTCTCAGAGACGCCACTTCCCCAGGTTCTGGGGCTCATTTCCAAAGAGTTCCAAGTTTCAGTGTGGAAAACAGGAATTCTTACCCATGTAGAGAATCCCATCTGAACTTCGGCATGGGGACGCCTGTACCAACTCTGGGATGGTAAAGGGAAGTTTCTTTAAAAAAAAAAGGAAAAAATAAGTTAACCAAGTCTTATGCAATTATTACAATTTTACGGCACAATCTGTTTCTGTTACCCAATTCTGCCAGAAAGAGGGAAGCTCTGTTGATGGGAGGCGGGAGTTTTCCTGACTGGAAACGGAGAAGGGGCGTGCCCCAGGCTCCCAACCCATTTTGGACAGGCCCTCGGCTCCCAGGTCCCTGGCACAACCAACAGTAGCTCCTTTACTCCATGGGCCCCCCAAGTCTCCTTTCCAGAGCACTTCTGGGGATGACACAAACCTTTTCTGAAAAGACTTATACAAATATGGAGAGTTACACAATCTTTGAAATTCTAAAGGGGGTGGGAAGAATTCTCCCGTCCTGGAAAACTGCCCCAGAGCCAGCTAGACTGAGTAGAATATCAATGCTTTTCAGAGTGAGCATGAGCCACGACATTAATTCTGAGAGAGGCAACTGCGGTGCCCAGCTGAAGCTTCAAGAAAAAGGAGAAGTCATCATTATGTGGGCAACACAGGAGTCTGAAGTGGAAAAGACATTTTGATGTTTTCTTCAGTAAATAATTCTCTACTGAAAAACAGAAGAAAATAGAACCTTTTGGTATTAAAAAGAAGTGATGATAGGTGCCAGGAAAAGAAACTCAAAAGAATCTACATGTTTCAACTGCGTTTCATCATCAAACCGATTCTTCTGAGCTTACAGCTGACATCTGACAAGTCCTTTTGGTGAATGTTTGTTTCAGTAGACTTTATTTTTGGAACACTCTGTGTTCTTGAAACTGCTCCATAGATACCTGCTTCTACTACACTGCCTTTTTCTCCACAAAGGAAAAGATCTCTCTCTTGCTTCAATAAACAGAACTTGGAATAATTAATCATTTGGATCTTCCCATCACCCCAACATTTAAGCTGAGCCTTAGAAAAGGAAAAAATGCCACAGAGAGGCTGTAATGACTGGGCTTCTGCCAGATGTTTCCGAGAATCAGCAAGTTATGCTAAGGCTTCCAGCCTGGAGTCCCATGGTATCTGCGGAGCCTCCCAATCCAGGGCTTAGGCTGGAAACACGTTGTTCCTGGAGCTGCTAAACCACAGCGCTGGAAGGCAGGTGGGGTGCTGGTCGGAGCATCCTTTCGAAGTAATAGAGTTTTTCAAGTCCCAAGTCCAATGCTTGAAGCTTTGGCCTTGGGCACATTCCTTCACCTCCCCAGGCACAGTGTCCACTCCTCCAATACGGGGCAATACTGACAGCCCAGTTTCTGGCTAACGGTGCTTCAGAAATGGAAGTTCTAGTGATGTGGGGAGAAATGCTGAAGGTGAAACACACTTCTGCATAAGGCTTGCCCTTCTCCCACCTGTTTCAGTCAGGTATTCATCAAATAATTTTAAAGTAGTCAACTTAGAGCTCCCGGGCCAAGAGCAGCCTAGACCAGTGGTTCTCAACATTGGTTGCGCATCAGAGGCTTTTAAACTTTCCATTGAAGCAGAACTTACACGGAAGTGTACAGCTTGGTCACATTTTGCAACGTGATCGTACCCATGTAACCGATACCCAGATGAAGAAACGGGACCTTGCCTGCGCTGCGGGAACCCCTTCTCCCCTCTCTTCCAATTGCGACGCCCCACGGTAATCATCCCAACTTCAAAACATCATCGACTGGTTTTTCCTGTCTTTGGGCTTTATATTGTAGAAACGAATCATTCACTGTGTAGACTTGCTTGTTTGTCATCTTTCGTCCAACCTTATTTTAGCAAGATTCATCTATGTCACGGACTATTCTCTTTGGTGTGGACTATTACGCTGTAAACAATCCCGTAATGTATTTATCCTGTCGACTCTTGATGCTATTTGGGTAGTTTTCGTTTCTTGGTTATTATAAATAGTGCTGCAGAACATATGGGTGCCTGCCTTTTGGTGAACACATACATGCACTGCAGTTGGGTACATAAGCCCGGGAGGGGATTGCTGGGTCACAAGGCTGTAACAGATACTGCCAATCGGTTTGTCACACTGGGTGCACCCATCTGCGCTCCCACCAGCAGCATACGGAGTTCTGGTGGCTTCAACCCTGCTCCCCTTACCTGCTTTCTTTCTCCATTTTTCTCGTTAGCTATTCTAATGAGTGGGCAGTGGTATGCTTTTTATTTACATTTCCCTAATGACTAATGAAGCTGAGTACCTTTTCATGTTTATTGACCATATGGATATCCGCTTTTGCCATTTTTCTACTGGGTTGTCTGTCTTTTTAAAACAATCCATAAGAGTTGTTCATACAGGGTGGGGCAAAAATAGGTTTATAGTTGTGAGTATGCAAAACGCAGTTTATTCTTGTATTATTATTTATTAATCATTGTATCGTTTTCCATACAAACAACTGTAAATCTGCTTTTGCCCCAACCTGTATGTTCTGAATATGAGGACTTTGTTGCATATGGGTATTGTGAATACATTGTGGCCTGCCTCTCTTAAAGACAAAAAATTCCTAATTTGAATATGTCAATATATTGATTTTTCCCTTTATGGTTAGTGTGGGGTGTTTTTGTTTTGATTTGGGTTTTTTTGTATCCTATTTTTGAAATCTTAACCTACTCTAAGGTCACGAAGACATTCTTCTATTTTTTTCTTAAAGCCCTGTTTCACAGTCCACGTTTGGATATGCGATCTATCTAGAACAGAGTTCTGTGTGTCGGGCGTGAGGTGGGAGTCAGGACTTTTTCTCCCTTGTGGATATCCCGACTGACCCAAAGCATTGATTGGAAAGACCAACCTTCCCCACTGAACTGCAGTGTCGCCTCTGTCGCAAATCAGGTGCTCATGTGTGGGGGTCTCTTTCTAAATTCTCTTATTTGGGGAGTTTTTAAAAATCCTGATGCCTACACAGTGATTAAATGGAGACTTTTGAAATTGGTCCCTAGACTCAATATTTCTTTAGAGCTCTCCAGGTTATTACAATGTGTAGCTATGGCGGAGAACCACTGTCTAGATTCTCAAATGGAGATAAGAATATCACATGCTCCCTACATGGGGACGTCTGCAGGGGGATGGGCAGTCTTTCAAACTACCACTCCCCACGGCACCACCACCCATTTGAGAATCACTAGCACGAGTGAAGCCTGTTGCCGCAGGGCGCACTGTAACTGTCCGGTGTGCTGGCTGGCCGTCCGAACCTGCTGGTCTAGATCAATGTTTCGGAACTCTGGCTGCCATTTCAAAGCTCAGCTCGGAAGCCGTGAAAAGATGCTGATGGCCAGGCCCCGCTCCAGACCACCTAAATCCGAATCCCCCCAAAATGTCTTTTAAATTCTCAGGTGATCTCAATGTGTAGAAGTTGAGGATCACTGGTCGAGAACCTCTGGAGAACACTCACCGTCAGGCCTTCATTGTTCTTGCCCCCAAGCGTGTACAGGCTGCCATCATTTGGGTCTGGGAGGAAGGCAGGCCTGGAAGTTAAGCAGTCAGTGTCAATGGCAAATTATGGCCCAGGGCACAGGACAAACTACCGCAGCCAGGACTGGGGGAGAGGGGGCCGTGGGCGGTGCGGTGCACACGAGCCCATGTCGCCCACGGCTGTTGTACTTTAGCAGAAACAAAATATCCTTGTGGGGGCGCATACTATACTTGAATAGAAAAAAACAACCCGCAAAAGGAAAATTGCAAAACATCAAAGAAGAGTAAATCATTGGGTCAAAGCACTCTGGGTGAGGATAACGTAAGTGAAAAGGACCCAGCAAGTCTGCTTTCCAGTTTCCAAGTCAATTGTATACAGAACTTCAACAATTAATACTTAATAGCATGGCACGGTACATAAACAGACAGAACAAATCTACCTTTAGTGTTCAACAAACATTTATTTTTAAACTGGAGGCAATAAAAGCTGACTTTGAAAGCTTGACATCAGAAAGAACCTGCCAAGGCCGTGGATAAAGGTCTCTCAGCAGTAGCTTCCCCTGAAGCAGGTGTGAGGTGGTCTTTGGTCAAGTTAACCTGCTAAAGACTACACCTGGTCACTCAGAAACCCCCGGATGAATGTCTTCTCTACTTAGGAAGGACTGTCATCGGAGGCTCTTACAGGTGCCATGCAACTTTTATTCCTGCACACACACTGCAGTAGCAGGTCACATTCATGTTTGTTCTCCATGGCTAACACATTCACAGGGAGAGATCTAAACCATTAGGCCTTCCTGAGGACTCTGGAAGCTTACATTAAAAACTCAACTTAAGTTCCATCTCAAATAAGCCTTTTTAATACCACTGCCTCCCTTGTCCATAATGCCGCCTACTCCCACCCAAAGGAATCGACTCCCCTCCCGCGACACAGGTTTCTGTCACTGCACCTCGAAGACTTTCTACGTCTCGGTCATTCCCATTCTGCCTTAAACTTATGCATATGTACTCCCAGCAACCAGCTTCACAAACACTGAATAATTCAGAAAATGGATTAAAGAGAAGTACTGAAGCAAACTGAAAAACTTACTCTTCGACATGCGTTGGAACCTGCAGAACTGGATCTGTGTGAAAGAACAACAAAGGCACCATCAGACAAACTCTAAAATATCAACACTCCTAGAGAGTTCCCAGGACCAATTCAGAAGCTGTGCCAATAAATTTACCTCACGAAATAACGTACGCGCAGGCACTTTAGAAAACATGCACACAAAGACGCAAATGTAAGCTCTTGTGATTGTCACTGAGACTGGAGAGAGGACTGACAGCAAATGGAACCGCTGTCAAGAAACGTGCAGATAGTCTGGGGAATGGACGGAGAAGAACCCGACACAGCCCACAGTGGACAGTGGGTCACAGTGTCACTACCTGACACATCAAGGACTTTTAAAACCTAAATCATCACCTTGCTAAACACCTGTAGTGGTACCAGATATTCCCACCATGAAAAGAATCAAATTTGCTCTTGAGAATTTGCGTAGAAAATGGATCCGCCCTTTTGGGGCGGCAATATGGCAATCGTAGAACCTCCAAGTGTTCATTCTCCTGATTCTATAAAGTCTAGTGTTAAAATAACACAAAACACAGAAAATGCTTTTTGTACAAAGAAACTCATGGTAGCACACAAATGACCTAACTATTCAGGAACATGGTTTAATTACGAAATGTCCCCTAGAAGAAAGTTAGGGCTCCTAAAAGGACTTATAAAATTTTAAAACATGTACAAATCTTTATACTATTATGCTTAGGAGAACAGATAACATTGTACGCAGAGTATTAATGCAGCTAAAGAGAAAATCTTCAAAGCACATGGAAAAAACTGCATGCAGAAGCAAAGAATGCTAATTGTAAGTTATCTCTGTTGGAAATATAAGTGACTCCCCCACCTTTTCTCTATTTCCCCAAATTTCTACAAAAGTAGGCATTACTTTTTAAAATCGGGAAATAGTTTTCTTTCAAAGTCAATGTTATATTTACAGTCGTCAAAATGGCAGAATTCCTCCTTCCCTAAGTTCTCCTGGGCACGAATCCAGAGGACACGCCTGATCCCCCAGGGCGGATGGTGGTGGCCGTGAGAAGCTGCTGACACTGCAGTGCTGTGACAGAGCTGAAGCCCACATGCATGAGATGGCACAGTAATGAGGTATTTCTAGCAATCAGGAACCACATGGGGAGCCCTGGCTGGTGTGGCTCAGCTGGCTGGAGCACCGTTCTGTAGGTTGGAAGGTTGTGGATTCGATTCCCAGTCAGGGCACATACCCGGGTTGCCGGTTCGACCCCCTGTCAGGGTGTGTATGAGAAGGCAGACCATCAATGTATTTCTCTCACATCGATGTTTCTCTCCCCGACCCCTGCCTCCTCTCTCTCTACAAGCAATGAAAAAATGTCCTCAGGTGAGGCAGAAAAAATTAAAAACCCCCATGGGCTGTACAGCCATGCCATCCACAACTTCAAAGCCAGGGATGAGGACAGCAAATACTGTGACATGATTCTGGACACAGAGTTCCAGGCTCTGCCGATCTGCTTACAGTGACAGGTAGCTAATTCTTCCAGTCAGCTGGGACTGTCAGACAAAGAAAGCTCTTTCAAGCCTTATCTCTTGTTGACTTTGCTTTACAAGCCCAGCCCCTACATGAAGGCATACGGAGTTCACAACAACAGAAGTACACATACCACATGTGGTCTGCGGGCAGCAAAGAAACAATTCATCAAACCAAAAACATTTTAGGAAACAGAAAAAACTTCCAGTCAGTAAGCATCTCTGTCATTCCCATTAGTTGCCTCTCCGTACAGGGTCACAAACAGGCTGATGCAAGAGACAGGAAATCAGGGCGCAAGCACTCACCCCACTGAAACGGTCAAGGTGCCATTGCAGCCTGGTTACTTCAACGCAGCCCTGCGGCCAGGAAAAGCAAGAATGCCAGACACCAAAGCAAACACGGCAGTCAAAGGGCATCTTTTTGTTGTTTCAGAGGAAGAGGACACTGCCGAATTCTAGCAAGTCACCAGAAACAAGACATGGAGACCAACAGGATTTCAATTTCTATTCATCAGCTTATCTCTGTTGTGCAGCCCTTTGCTCACTCTCAGGGACTTGTCTTCAGATGCAGACTTTCCTGGCTTTCTAGAGCTTCTCCACTGGTCACCTGACACTGAGGTCTCAGGTCCCCAAATGCCCTGCACCAGGAGGGCTCCAGGCCGTCATCAGCAGGAGCCAGGAAAGGGTCGGTGGGACAGCGGCACCGCGCTGCGCCAGTGTTTGCCAGCCACGCTGTGTTTCTAGGCTAAGGCGGAGGGGCGCTCCAGGAGGGCACCTCTGGTCATCTCAGCCTTCCCACCCACTTGGTCAAACACAGTCCCTGGCACCAACACCTGCAGAACTCTACCACATCACAGCGCAACCATTAAGGCAGCTCTCCCAGACGGTGAGCAAGCGGTTGCCTTCCTTTACTTAAAAAATCTTTTGAGTTTGAGATCTGCTTTAAAACACTACAGAAAAAAACTGTATGGGGGAACAGATAAAATTTTTTAAATGGCAGCCTGTTGATAACTGTTTAAAGATGAAAGTGATCACACAGGGCAGTCATTTGACTATTCTCTCTACATAGGTTTGAAATTTTCCAAAATATAAAAGGTTAAAGACAAAAACATTGGGAAAGCCGGCAAAATAAAAGCAAAAAGCATCATTTGAAAACATGCAATGAAAGTCCAACATGAAAAGGTGGTTGTTTTTGATTTAATAGTGGGAACTGGTATTGGGCAAGATTCTTGTTTTAAAAAAACAATTCAGCCATGAGAAAAGAAACCTGGCCTAACTGTAAGATTATAAACAAATACTGCTACAAAATAAGCCACTCTATCTATATGGAGGCTGATAAGGAGAAAAGCTGTTTAACTTTCAGAAAGAAAAAATAAAGGGGGTTACTTCACAAGTATTAAAAATGGGTATTATTCCAGCTGAAGGTGGGATATCAGGTAAAGGTGAAAATGTCAGAAGAGGAGAAAATGGCTAAATAGCTGAAATCTGTGATTGGTTTCCTGGATTAACACTGGAAGAAACGAATCTGCCCAGTGCTACCCTAGGGGCAGCCATGGGACTCGACTTGCTGTCCCCAGCGGCTCAGGTCTGAAAAGGTACAGCCGTTATACTTGGGAGAAACTTGGGTGAGACTATGGGACACTCATTATGGCTCCTGTTTTGTGCTAGTCTAATCCTCCTTTTTAACCTGCGACAGAAATGACTCAAAATAGATGTTCACATCTTTCCTTTGTCTAAGTTCACGAAAGTAAAAATTTAAATATCTCCAAAAGAAGTGCTGGCACCCTTGTAAATTCCTCGAATACTGCCAAGCGTGCCCCTGCCTCAGGGCCTCTGCGTCTGCTGTTCCCTGTGCTTAGGTCTTTGATCAAACGTCACCATCTCAGAGAGGTCTTCCGTGACTACCTCCGACCCACCAGGATTCTCTACCCTCTTCCCTGCTTAATTTTTTTTCCATGACACTTACCGCTTCTGAAGTATAGTATAGTTTATTTTACGTACCTTATTTAATGTCTAACTCTAGCCACTTTAAAGTTTGTAAGGGCTGGGATTCATCTTTTCTTGTCTGTTATACCCCAAAATCTAAAACAGTGCCTGGCACATAGGAGGAGCTCAGTATATCTGCTAGTTTCCTTTCTATTTCTATTCCCGCCCAGCATGGCTGCCCATGGTTGATTACGTCTAGTAATCCAGCAGCTACGCCCCGTCACCTTCAATCCAGAATCTACCTAGCAACCCCGCTTCCTCCACCCCGGCTCTGAGCGCTGCTGAAGAAAACACCGCAATCGGTCTTGGAGATCCACTAAGCATCTATGGCCAGCTGGGCCCAATGTCACAGGAGATAAGTTTATCCACTCCCTGGCTGGCCTCTGCCAGGTGAAGTTCCTCACAGCTGGTGTTTCAAACCTTCACTGCTGGCTTCAGGGCCCCTGTCTCTCTACTCATGACTCAGCCTCCTGTGACACAGGCGGGCAGACTGAACCCTCTGAAACTTCCTACCCTTCACCCTCCAACTGTGCCCAACTCCACCACTCTTCCCTTTGCATCTCTATAAAAGGACAGTGGTTTCACCTTCGTATTCCTAGATATTCCACACTCATCTATCTAAGCCTCCAAGCGGTGCCCTATGTCCAAAGATCTTCAAGTCCTCCTGGCTGGCTAACTCCTTCCCCTCTTCCGACTGACACACCAAACCTCTGGGCTGCCCTTCTCCCTTTGGCAGGTGCTCTCCTTTGTCTCCTAATGGATCCACTTCACGTGTACTGTTCGATGAGTCTTGAAAAACGAACACATGCATGTCGCCACCCTCACAACCAAGATATTGGTCATCTCCACCCCCTGAACATTTCTCACGCCCCTTTGGATGCAATATCCCTGACTCCTACCCCATATAACCACCGACAGATTCATTGCATTTGATCTAAAATTTCACAAATGGAATTCATACAGTAGGGTCTCTTTTGTGTCTGGCTTCTTCCTTTCTGGATCATGTTTTTAAAATTCATTCATATTGTTCTGGGCATCACATTCTGTTCTTTTTCTTTCTTTCTTTTTTTTTTTAATGGCAGAAGAGTACTACACGGTATGAATAGACCAAAATTTATTTGTTGATGGACATTTGTGTATTTCTGGTTTGTGTGGGGATGGAAAAATGTGAATCAAGTTGCTATAAACATTTGTGTACAAGTCTTTGTTTGGACCTATATTTCTGTTGGGAAAATACCTAGGAGCAGAATGGCTAAGCCGTGCCGTCTGCATTGGACTGGACAGGGAACTGACAAACAGTTAGTTCTCCGAGGTGGTTGTACTACTTTACATCTCCACCAGCAGTGCACAAGTTACCCATAGTTGTTAAAATGTGGATTTCTAGGTCCTTCCCCAGGGAGCTGCTTCTGTGGGTAGGCTTGCGTTTCCAACACATGCTGGGCAATTCCGATCTGAGCCATCCTAGGAAACCACTGCTCTGGAACGTCTGTTTTACCTTCTCGCCTTCTGCGCCTTTCTCAACTCACTGCCCTCTGGCCCCTACCCGCAGAACAAGATCAAAACTGCCACTGTCCAGTTTGAGTGACCAGATCGAAAACCCCTATAAGTCCTTCTCATTACGTCTCCACATGGTATCTGAGAACATTCTCCCATGGAGCCCAGAACCCAGTCCCATTTCCAGCTGCTTATGGGGTATCTCAACCCCCGATGTCATATCCCCCCACAATCTGCTCCTCCTTTGCAATCCTCCAGTGAGCTGACGGGTCCCACTTCCGTCCGGTCATGCAATCCAGAAACCCAGAGTTGTCTGGGACTCTCTCCTTTTCTTAATTCTAACCTTCTCCCATTCAATTAGATTCTGAGTTTTGTAAGACTGGGTGTGTTAAACATGTCTCAAAATCTAACCCCTTCTTTACCACTGCCAAAATCAGGCAGTCGCCACGTCTCGCTGGGTCTGCGCCGCAGTCTCCTAATCAGCTCCCTACCTTGGATCTCTGCCCTTCAGATGTGCACCCCACCCACTCTTGCTACGGCCTGACAAGACAAAGGCCAATCTGTTCACGTCTTTCCTCCACCTAAATCCTACAAGGGCTCCCCTCTCCCTCGCAAACACTTTCCATCTCTGTGGCTCTGGTAAGAGGTTCCCAAACTTTCTTGGTTCGCAGCACCCTTCAGTAATTTCTTCAGAGGGCCCGAGGCCAAAGGAAATACCTAGGGGTTCCATTTATTGAGCAGTTAGCTCCAAGCAACTTTAGGGCCTAGCAACTTAAAAGCCGCATGAAAAAAGGAACATATGTAAATTGAAAGAAAAACATCTATTTCATTCTTAACCATAATTACTTACTAATGGGATGTGTGTAATTGTTGGGTGACACACATATTCCAAATCCCATGATCAGACGCCACTACCCTCCTTAGCACTCCACGCTGATGTTCACATGGTATTTGAGTTTATTACGGTGACTGCTAGAAACTCAGCTTGGCAGAGAAACATTACTGCAAGAACAAGCAGCCCCATCTCACACTGAAACTATAAACTACCTCGAGCACGGTGTCTCGCACTTGTAGAGCAATGCTGTGCTTCTCTCAAAAATTTAAAACAAGCTGCAGTATCTCTCCGATTTTCCCAGTGGCACTGGGCCCCTCAGCATAGTTTGGGAACCGAGGTGTAAATGTCCAAGGATCTGCACAATGGGGGCCCAATTCTGCTCCATGATTAGCTTCCCATCACCTCTCTTCCCAAAACTGCCCCCCTTGCTTTCATGCTTGTGTCTGTGCTCACCACTACCCGTCCTACCTCCATCAACCTAAATCCATTTGTCCTTCAGGGTCCGTTCCAACGCCCCCCGTCCAGGAAATCGGAAGCTTGATGTGTTCCCATGATGCACTTACCACATTGCTCAAGGGACAGGTACTTAATTGCATGTGGTCTCTCTGGCTCTCAAATATCTGGGGACTGGACTGAATTTTAAGCACTTGGAAGATCAGGGACCACCTATTTTGTTTATTGTGAATATATACACAGGAAAGTATATAAAGCTGATTATGTACGGTTTCGTGAATAATCAGAATGAACCGAGTAACTGCTGCCCAGGTTTGCTCTCCTCACAAGCAGTAGGTGACGCTATCTGCAAAATGAAGGATACATATTCAATATTATGCAGACTACGGTCATTCAAATATGGTGTTTTTTTAAGTAAAAAGGACTTTTCTGCACAGAAATCTACATGATAAAAGCTAGAAAGAGCTGCCCAGGCATAGTTCTGTTTGTTTACTCACATTTAAAAATTATTTGAATTTATGGAAAAAAATGATATGGCCTTTTTTATTTTTTTAAATCCTCGCCTAAGGACATGTTTATTGATTTTAGAGAGAGAGGAAGGGAAAGAGAGAGAGAAACATCAATCAGTTGCCTTCCATAGGTGCCTCAACTGGGGACCGAACCGGCAACCTAGGTATGTGCCCTGATAGAGGACCAAACTCTCAACCTTTTGGTGCACAGGACGAGGCTCCAACCAAGTGAGCCGCCTGGTCAGGGGGAAAAACAAACAAACAAAATCTCTGATATGGCCTTTGTTTCAAAATAACGGAGGCAGGGGAAGGGGGCTGCCACGTTAATCGTCACCAGAGCTGCGTGCTGGCGCGTCAGGGTTTCATGGCACTATTCTCTTTACTTTTGTGAATGCTGAAGTTCGTCTAAAATGGAAAGTTAAAAAATCAGAAGGTTAAAAAAGGAAAGCCTTTCCAACAGGTTGAAATGAAAGACATGTTCTTCCAGCTCTCACCTGTCGTGGAAATCTGAACAGCCTAACCCTATCATCCCACAGGATTCGGAGAGGCTGAAGGGAAGTCACTGCAAGGGTATGAAGGGCCCTGTCAGTGCCATTCTGCGCTTCCCTAAACACAGGCTTATCAGTATTGGCGCAGGTCTGGGGAAAACGGGGGTGCTAAGTCGGCAAAACAGAAAACTGTCTCAGATTAAGTCAACCAAAATTTAAATAATTGTTTCAAACCTGGAGCTCGGGACAGATGGCCTCTCTCTGGAGGTAGCTCCAGGCAGACTTTTTCCACGCAGGAAGGAATAAGATCCCTTTGATTACACAAGCCACAAGAACAGGTTGCGCATTTGACTGGAGCTCAAGGAGCCGCACGAGATCATTATCTTCTCTTCCCTAGATGAGCTCTGATATTTCTGGAACACCTGCTTCTCCGGTGGAATCCAGATGAGCACTGGTTGGACTGCCCTGCTCTTCCTTCTAACATAAAACCACCTACGGACCCCCTACACATCCGGGGTTTAAAACCAGCTTCTTCTCCAGGCACAACTAAGATGTCACCCTGGCTGGTGTGGCTCAGTGGATTGAGTGCCAGTCTGTGAACCAAAGGGTCATTGGTTCAATTCCCAGTCTAGGACACATGCCTGGGTTGCAGGTCAGGTCCCCAGTAGTGGGGTACAGGAGAGGCAACCACATATTGATGATTCTCTCCCTCTCTTTCTTCCTCCCTTCCCCTCTTTAATAATAAATAAATAAAATCTTAAACAAACAAACAAACAAACAAACAAAGATGTCAGGCACAGTCAGAAATTTCCAAATGAGCCCCTTCTAAGTACACCTCTAGCAGGGATCTAAGATGTTCTGAGTTGGCCCTTATGAAAGGTATTGTAGGACCGAAAGACCACAAGTCAAGTCCCAGTTGTTCTGTGCTCCCTGTAACCCACCCCCATACCAAAGGTGCAAGAGCCTTGACTTTTCCTCCCTTCCCGAGGAAGAGGATGACAACCCAGCCATTAGTATGTGTTGAGATTTACCACCTCACCCCACCCCCACATGGCAGCATCTGCTATCAGCTTGGTCTTCTGTTCTGTTCTTGGCCAGGCAGGATAAAGAAAGGAGCTCAGAAAGACACGAAACAGTATAAAATGAATGGCTGAGACACGTGGTCCATGCCATGGGTATCCCAGGATCTCCCAGGTGAGAGAAATCGGTGAGGTCTGGTATGTTCTCAAGGGAGAAAGGTGCCACAAAGAAGGCTGGCCCAGAGCGGGGGATAACAAGGCGACACGAGTGAAGAACCAGCAACCCCTTCATGGGAAAGGGGACAGGGGCTTGGCAAGTGTGACCTGTTCCTTCTGAACACAAATAAGCCTGGACAAGAGGCAGGGAGATGACAGAGATGAAAGTCATGAGGACTCTGTGACGAGGTATGGCGGGCACTGACCAGGAACTGCCTGTAGGCTTCTGAGCAAACGAGAGGTGTGATAGAGCCCTCTGAACAAAGGTCAGACAACCAGATAGCGGGCCATGAGGCCAACGAGAAAAAGCAGGAATCATAAAGGGCAGCGAGGCGAGGGACTCAATCACCCCAGTAAGGTGGCCTGAGTCAGAGTGGGGCGCAGAGTTGGGGACAAGGGGAGGTAGGGTGGTCAGGAACCAAAAAGGAGGGGGGAAATATCAACAAAACTCAGTCCTGACCAGAAAAAATGAAATGAAAGAAAGGAATGAGTTAAAGAGGGCATGGAGATTTTAACCTGAGGTGAAACTGGATCGGCTGGTCTGACTACCATAAACAATAGCCACTTCCTCAGGAAAATGCTTAAGGTACTAGTACTGTTTTCTTAGAAAAATTATTGGTAGAAACAAGGTCACTCCTCCTCCCTTAATTTAAAACTCAAGTCTCCCAAATAGGTTTCATGCGCTCAACTGAACCGATTAGGAAATACTTCTCCCCAACGGTAGCTCATTCCTCCCTCCAGAGAAAGGTACTTTCGGAATCTACACGTTACACTCCCATTAAAGTTGTTAGGCCCAAACTCTAGGGTAGAAAGTCTCAAACGTTTCTCAAAGTTCAGCTTGCAGGAGGAGAGCCTTTTAAAACAGACATCCAATCAAAAGCTCCTCCAAATCCAGACCTCCTCAGAACTGGGAGAGGACGTATCAGGTTTTCTTGCAGGTAACCTCTGCAAGTCACCAAATGTCATGTTGGACTGAGACGACCACGGGGAGATACCAAATTCATCTAAGAAACTGCCCATACCAAAGGCGGTCAGCTTCTACCAGGCTCTAACTCATCTTCACCTTGGCAGGAGCACCTCAGACCTAAAAACACACCCTGAATGCGAGAAGCGACTGTGAAGGAGTAAAGGGGGAGGATAAGCGATTCACTACTACGACCTAGACCAAATGCCTCTCTGGATGTCGTAATGCCACAGAATTTATCCTTGAGCAACGGGGGTGCCATCAAACCTTGCACAGCACCCCAGGACGAACAAAAGGATAAATAAGTCACTGCCAAGAAAGGCATTTTATTCATATACTTCAACATTTACAAATGGGTTCTGATACATACCAAGTAATGCAGCAAAGAATACCCACTGGGGCTGAAATCTACGCCGCCGCGCGCGGGGCCTGCTGTCTGAGCGGCGCCCTGCACCATGGGCGCTGGACTGCTCTGAAGCAAACCCCAAGCAGGAGAGAGAGATGGGCGTGGGGCTACAGATGAGGCTGGACACCAGCTGGTGGCTGCTGACGCTGAGCGATGGCTACATGAGGGTTCACTATATAAAGATCTCTGTGTTTGCGTGTGTTTAGAATCTTCCACAATGAAAAGTAAAATTCAAAGAACGAGTGAGTGAGACAGAGAGAGAGAGAAAGAGAGAGAGAGAGAGAGGGAGAGAGAGAACACATTTTCAAGATCTTCAAAAACAGAAACAGGCCCTCTCATGTCCCTTCTCATGAAACTTAATTTTCAGTCCTCCAAGACAATGGAGAGCAAATAGCCACTTTTCTTGTGCTGAAGCAATGAAGTAGAAAGGAAGTACTGCATACCTGAAGCCTAGGGAATTCCTTAAGAGAATGCAGATTAGAACCATTAACGAAATGTCGATCTTTTTCCGCAGCTACCCCCTCCTGTTTTCCTCACAGCCCTGCACACAGAACTCTTCCTCTTCCACAGGAACGTGTGCACGACCTAAAGGACAGGAGAGAAAGCCTCCTGCGAAAAGTCACAAAAGCCACCTGAAACTGAAGATCAGAAACTGGAACCGCAAACTAATGTGATGGCGGTACAGGTGACAGACGACGTATCCTGAGGAGGCGAAATCATCCGTTTTTCAGGGCTCCCAACAGACATCTAGTAGAAGAGTTCTGGGACCCAGGTTGGCATTGGTGCCTCAGACATTTAGGGAGCATGGCTGGCTGTTTAGAAACCCCACTTTCAAGGAGTCAGAAATTCAGCAGGAGGACCAATGTAAACAAAAATTCACAACCCCAGCAGGAAGTGCCTCCAGAACCCCGATGAGGAAGGGGCCCAACCTGCTTGAGGAGTCAAGGAAGTAACCTGGGAAGAGGGTCTTAGCAGATGACTAGAAGCCCGTCCAACAGTGCAGGCTGCTGGTGGGGAGGCAGCAGAAGCCAAGGCCCGATGCTCTGAGGCCTGGAGAGCAGTTGTGGCTGCAACAAGGGGCACCCTCCTGGGAGCAAAGGGAGTTGAGACTGGAGAGGCGGGCAAGGGCAGATTCTGAAGGGCCTCGCATGCATACCGAGGAGCTCAGACTAACCCTGTGGGCCAGTGCTCCCCAAACTTAACGATGAAGGATCAGTCATTGAAAATCATAGCCCATCACGGGTGACACTTACTCTCCCTTTCGTACTTCTCTCCTCGTGGACAGGTAACACCGGTAGGCAGGCCACACTTGGAGTAGCCCTGCTACAGTCAACAGCAAGGGTATTTTGGCAGGGGCTGCCGAATCGGTCTTTCCAGAGGGCATTTAGAGGGCAAGTCTGACATCAGCATGCTGGGTGAATGGGAAGGTAAGAGGCGACAGGGACCAGTCAGGAGGCTCTCGCATGGACCTGGGAAATGGATGGAGAGCCTAGCTACGGCGCTGGCCAGAGGGACCGGGCGGAGGAGTCAGGCTTGGGAGACACTGCTTCAGTCTACATGGCAGGACTCAGTGACCAAGCAGCAGAGCGTCGGTCCGTTTTCCGACCGGGTCACGCTGTCAGCACCAGGGGAAGCCACGGCAGAGGCCCACAGCAAGACAGAGAAACTCCCGCTGGAAGGTTTTCCTCAAGTTTTAAATACATTTTGCTCTGAGCGTCCTTCTAAGAATTTCCAATATTAACCATTCAAGGGACATCTCAGGGGTCTGGGCCCATCTGGTTGGGAAAGCAGACAGGTTGCATGGTTAGCACATTTTTATGATTAGTAAAGTTTGGTTCCAATCCAGTCCTCCGTGCCATGGAGGGGATGGGAGTAGCATTGCTAAAGAGTTACCTGCAATTTGATGAAGATTTGAGTGTCACAAATCAGCATTAGCTACTATTTCAAGTTGAGTGCAAGAAACCATACACAGCGCCGGCACTAACAAAGAAAGCCCTTTCGACTCCAGCGAGCCAAAGCGAGCTTTGCAAAACGAATCTAACAGGAAGCAGGATAGCAACACTCTCAGTTTGCATTAGGGCTGAAAGTGCAGAAATAAAACATACTCAACCATCTTCACTGGTAAAATTTCAGAGACAGACAGACAGTGTTTACAGCTGCAAAATCACAGCAGGAAGATCACACCTAACTTAAAGTGTCAGAACTCAAATAAGTTTCTGAAAGCAAATAAAGCTCATTTTCTGTCCTAGGCACAGTTTGCCACAATGGTGTAAGAAACCTCCATTTCTGGGAACAGCAACATATGTCTGGGTGAGGAACAAAAGCACCTGCCAAAACTACTTTGCGGAAGGGAAAAAAAAACCCTCCCAGTTTGTTGGCCCCTGAAACAAGTAAACAGTTAGGAAGCCATGAAGTGGAGTAACAGGTATATACGCTGCAGAACCCCAGTTTGGTGAGTTAAAGGTGTCTGCCTGCGTCGGCAAGTTCTGACGCAGGCCCAGGCCCACAGCCTCCCTCCCCCTTCGCCTGGACAGGTGCAGTAGCCTCCGCCTAGTCTCCTGCTTCCCCCTGACTCCATCAGTTCGACCTGAACGCAGCACCTGCTGATCCTGCAGAGCAGAAGCTGGGCATCTCGGTCAGCTCGGGCTGCCGTAACAAAGTGCCGTGGCCTGGGTGGCTTAAACAACAGAGTCATTTCTCACAGTCCTGCAGTCACGAAGTCAAAGACCAGGTGTCAGCGTGGTTGGGTGCTCGCGAGAGCCCTCTCCCTGGCTTGCAGGGCCCTGGGCTTGCTGTGTTCTCACATGGTGCACAGGCCAAGAGCTCTGGTCTCTTTTTCTTCTCATAAGGGCACTGATCCCATCATGGGGAGCCTTTCTGCATGAACTCATCTAAACCAAATCACCTCCCAAAGGCTCCACTTCCAAATGGCACTGCACTGGGGGACAAGGCTTCAATGTATGAATTGGGGGGGTGGGGGGACACACAAATACCACATAAAACCAGGGCACATTGGTCCTTTTGAAGCCAATGGCTTTAAAAATGCTAATGTCCTCACACCAACCACCAGGAGCCATACCAGGTCTTCACAGGGAGGTCACTGATGGCCAGGCAGTGCTCAGGAAGTCTGCGAGGGCATTTCCTGGTGGCCACAGGAACTGGGGGAGGGGAGTGACAGGGCACTAACTGGGGGACGGGGGGCCAGGAATGCCAGGCAACCCGGTCCAGCCAAAGATCTCCCCATGTCTGCAGACTGCTCTGATGTTCTGCCAGATGGACCAAAAACTTTTAGTAATTACCTGAGCCTACAACCTAGCTGCTTTCCATAAAAACACAAAAGCACTTTTTCTGTCTCATTTTATACAACTGAATCTTCTCAGTACGTGACCACTGTCTAAGTCAGGTAAGGCTGTACCTTTCTTTGGAGCATTCTCAAGGACTGCTCGCCATCCTGGAAGTCCGGTCACCAAAGGCATCTGGCGTCCCAGCCAGCATTTCTATCAGTCTCTGTGCTCGCTTGTAGGTGCAGTCAGTAGAGATCAGTGCGTGTCTGAGCATTTACATATTAAATTACATATGTGCGACTAAAAACCACTTGCCTATCATTTCAGATTACCAACTGAGCAATATATATATATATATATTTTCAAACTGTGGGTATATGTCGGCTAATGTCTATAAATTTCACTTCAGGGCAGCAGTGGGGGCATTTTTATCCTAAATATTATGTAAAAGCAGCGTTGTGGGCCTACACGACTGGCCCTCTGCCATGCTAAGCACACGCCCGCCTGTGCGCCTGCAGGGCCTTCGGCCAACGGGCTCCCTTCCTTGACGCCTTCTCAGTGGGACGGACCCTGTTTAAATCTGCAGCCCCACCTCGCCCCCCACCCTGGCAACCTGGCACCCTCTACTCCACTTTCCTGCTCTATTTTTCTCCATAGCTCTTAGCCCCACTATGTCTTTTATTCCCCTATCTGTTTCCCCATTAGAATAAAAGTTCTATGAAGGAAAGGACTTTTCCTGTTTCCTTCACTTGTATCCTCAGGGCCTAGGACAGTATCTGGATACTTTTATAATCTATTTGGTATAAATGGTTTACAAAAATATCAGTTCTGAAATCTCTAGTTATAATTCCAAGATTAAAATTGACTGAAAGCTTGGGGTCTCCACACATTTCCATCTGTAATCTTTGCACAGGAATATAATATACTGAAGCTACTCGTAGCCAGGGCTGCATTTCACTAAAATAAGCCGGTTTATTCTCAGAAAAACAATGAGATTTAGAAGATATTGAATATTACTTGAAATTACTAGAGCTTAATTGGATCTCTCTAATTCTTCTTTTAAGTGTCTTCTAACCCCTGCCTGCCCTGCCTGGGCCGCTGCCCAGTTTGCTCCTTTGCAGGCCCCCTCCCGACTGAAATCCAGCCCCCTCCCCTCCCCCGAAGGCTCGGCTCCAACACCCCAGCGTCATGAAGCCTTTCCTGCTCCCCCTTCCCCAGCAGTTCTGGGACCTCCCTGACGCGGTTGCAACTCGCTCTGTGTTGAAGTTCTGTGCACTTCTCATTTCTCCCTACCAGACTGTGCGCTCCTTGAGGGCAAGGACTATCTTTTTCTTCTTTGGGCCCACACAGTATCTTTCACAGACGAGCTTCTGTAAACACGTGTTAAGTAAAAAAGAGGCAAATGATTTAAGCTCTAAGCTGCCGGAGAGAAAAGACTGATTCTTACATTTGGTCAAGTAACAAACAAGGCAGCACAGTTTTTTGCCAGATACAGCTGAGGCTACTTCTAGAAACTACGACGTAGAGGTGACCAATTTAAAACGATACATGCAGGGAAAAGCAGAGCAGGAGAATGAAATGGCTTCGGGCAAAAATGCCCTGCCTAGGAACGCTGAAACTGAGGGACCAGCCCCAACACAACAGTAAAAATGTTTACTGCAATCCTTTTGGACCTTGTTGATTTCCATCTTTGGACGAAATCAGAAATTGTGAAATTTAAATAACTCTGTTTTTGTTTTAAAAAGATTAAAAGCTTTAACCGTGAAGGAGAGGCAGTACAGATAACATTCCGTAGTGCAACGACAAAGCCCAGCTCTACTGTCTTCTTGCGGCCACTGACTCCTGAGAGCTGGGCCTTTCTGTAGCTTAAAGTTCTTGCTGCTCCAAGCAGGGCCCATCCAGGTGAGGCAGAGCAGTCTCTGGGCCCCCAGGTGCCATCGGCTATGGATGATAACTAGGTTTGCTGTTGAATAGACAAGATGACGTGTGACCGTCTGACATAGGCCCGTATTTTCCCATCTAAAATGCTATTTTGGAACATTTTATTAAGGAAGGAAAAACACTTGCTGTGCTCATGAAAATAATGAGTCACAGATTAGTGACGGAAGAGAACATGCTGGTCAGGCCCTCATCTAGGACCAAATGAAAATCATTACTGGACAGAATAATAGAGATGACATGGGAAGCCCCAAATCCTGGGATTTGCATGGCTTTACCTGGGGAGATTACTTTAGAAATCGAATATAATTGCCCAGCTGTAGGACTCACTCTGCTAACCATGACCAGGAAGATGAGACCATGAAATGGAAGTGTGGGAGGTTACCAAATGAGAAACAAGCTCCGTCTCTTCCTTCCTTCCATGAAAAGAACCAGTAAAGTGGCTAACTTGGATGAATGTCAAATCTTACAGCCCTCAATTACTGCAGCCTCTATAAAAACAAATGAGTCATTTGAGGTTAGAGAAGATAGCTTCTTATAATTATTATTACAAGATTGTAATAATTAGAGCTTAACAAAAAAATTTAATGCAGCATGTTTTTTGTAAAGCCCAAGCCAGAACTATTAATAGAAAAGCCTAGAGACATTTAAACATAAAATCTGGTAAATGGTGATAGAAGGAGATTTGACTTGGGGTGGTAAACACACAATGCAATATATAGATGATGTATCATAGAATTGTACACCTGAAACCTATATAATTTTATTAACCAATATCACCCCAATAAATTCAATTTAAAAAAAAGAGTGCCTCTTCAACTCATGCACTCAGTAGATAATCACAATTCAAACTGTAAACACACCTTTGAGCCCTGTCCTCTTCTTGACTCCATTATCCCTTTTTATTTTATTAAATAACATATAACTGCTTTTCTCTTTTTCTGGAATATGTTTTCTTGGAAGCAGCTCAGCAAATGTCCATGACACCCAGGACCAAATCCAAATTACCTTCTTTTAAAGTCCATTTGATCGAGCCTGTCCTCTTGCTGACAGCATGCAAACTTCCATCCAGGGTTGACACAAACAACAAGGTTTCGGGAAGCGTCACTGTGCTGGGACTTCCAAAAATCTGCAATGAGATGGAGAAGAACCTTCATGGTCAATGTGATTACTCACCTTGGGCATGTACCACCACAGACTCGACCCCTCCCCCACCGAAAGTTTCTAAAATCTCCCATTTTAGAGATGAAGAAACTGAGGTGAGAAAGCCAAAGGTCCCCCCAAGGGCGCCTGTTTAGAAAACAGCTGAGTCAGACTAGAACCCAGGTTGACCTAGTCTAAGGGGCAATCCTTCCTGCAGGCAGTCAGGCTTATGGCCCAACGTGACAAGGACAGGGATTTTGAAATAATTCACTGAAATTAAGGTAGAAAGTACACTCATCTTTCTAACTGACTTCCTCCTCTTAGTTATATTTCACTTTCTAAAACCAGGCCATCTTGCAAGACTCCCTGATAAATATGACCTGCACACACCCATATACACTTACGAAATTTTAAAAGGCAAAGGATTAGAGGAAAATGTTTAAAGCAAAATAGGAAAAACGGCTCTCATTCTATAATGAGTTTATGTATTAATCAAATACCAAAATTTCAAGAGACATGTTATAAAAGAAAATGTATAAATAACATATTCCAAATTACTGCTCACTTATACTCAAAATATAATTTATGTGAAATATAGTTTATGTTAAAATACATATATTATGTATTTTAAATATAGTTAAAATATATATTAAATTTTTTTTTAAGAAAATAGCTAAAGGTAGTGAAATTCACTTTCTCATCTGTTGCTGGTAGCAATGAAAATTGTAAGTTAGTGCAGTCTTTCTGGAAAGCACAGAAACGTTCATATTTTGGTCCTGTAATTCCACTTCTATATCCTAAAGAAAGAATTCCAGATATTAAGAAAGTTCTATATATAATGATACTCATTACGTCCCATTTATTAAAACAAAACAAAACAAAACAAGAAAGACCTGAATTTCCAATAATGCCTAAATGGCTGAAATAAATTATGACACATACACTCAATGAAGCGTTATGTAATCATTAAAACAGCATGTGGAAAAATCTACAACAATATAGAAAAGTGCTTACATACATTATCCCATTAAAAATATAGAATCCAAAATTTAATGTACACTGGTTATAATCATACTGGACATATTTTTTTGGTCTGCCTGTCCTCTGGCTTTGCCAGGAATTAATTGTACCCTCATCCACACAGACTCCATGGGAGCCACCTGTTTGTGTGCACGCATGAGCGCAAGTGCATGGATGTGCACGGCACACACGTGCAGGTGACAGCTGTTAAGGTTTCCTAGGGACGTGCTTTTGAGGTATGTGCCCATTCAGAAACGCTACCTTGTAATGAGACTGTCTCTTCCTTTGTCACTATACTGCCCCATAAGTTAACTGGTTCCTGTAGGTGTTGAATTAAAAACTGGCCATCTTGCTTATAGTGAGACAGTCTGAACTTTGGCACAAATGCTATTGTAAAAATATGGCTGGCTTTTAGCGCTAAATCTAAAAGATTGGGGGTTACTTGTGCATGGGAGTCTGACTCCAAAACACCTGGTCATTCTTGGTAAGAGCCAGGATGATGCCCCGTTAATCCCTTAAAAGGGAAAGCCCAGGGGCTCTCTCCAGGACAGTCTGAGGTGGCAGGACAAACACTCCAGTCCCTGCATTCCTTTTCCATGGTGGAGGCCGACTGGCAGCGGGGGTGAAGCAGCTGCCAGTCCCTGGCTCGTCCCATGTCCTCGTGGGCCTGGCCTGCAGAGGGAGAAGATCCCCCCTTTACTTTGTCCAGAGCCAGGGCCCACTCACCTGGGATGGGAGTAACAACAGCAAGCTTTATCGCGGCCTGCTCAGTCTGTTCTCTGGGTAAAGCCTTGAACCTGAGGAGGAAGAATCTGCTTTTAATTCATTCCACCTTTGGACCTAGGAAATCAGTTTTAGTTAGACTGGCTGGGAAACCAGAAGTGTTGGCGGCGGTGCCTGCCCTAACCGGGAATACAGAGATATGCATACCAACTGTTTTGGGGGTAATTAAAATCATTTTAGGCCACAGGGTATAGATGATGACAGGCCTCACCTGGACCTGCTCACACCAGAACCAGAGGAGTGCATGGTGCCCAGAGCATCTGGCCTAGAGAACAGTGGCCCTATGACAGGACCACTGAGGCTGCAGCTGAACCGAACTTAGGGCTGCCTCCCCGTGAGAAGGGGATGAGTTTGCAGCTTGATGTGGGATGGTGGGATTGTTAGGTAGGGACAGTTGGGGGGCAGAATAAATGAAAAGGGAAGACACCTGCAAGCTTGGGGGCCAAGAGATAGAAATCCCTGCTAAGACCCCCTCCACCTATCAAACAGTTACCCCAGCAACCAACATTGTGTACAACAGGTCTGGGGATCACACAAGAACTGGGATGAACTCTCTAGATAGGTAAAGTGGGAAGAAATTAAACTTGGGAGATTTCTGTGAATATGTTTTCCTCCATGCGGCAAACAACTGGGAGAGAGAGAGAGAAAGACAAAGGCAGAAACAGAGAAAGAAGCCTGAGAAGAAACACAGCTGAAAGACTGGGAGATTGTGGCCCAGCTCCCACTGATCCTCATGCCTTGCCAAGGTCCTGTCCTTGGGCTCGGAGACACCCAGTCCTTACAATAAATTCCCCTCTTTGCTCAGGTTTGTTGGAAATAGGTTTCTGTCACTCACAACATGTACAGTCTCAACACACACAACATACACACACAGCTAATGTAAATGTATATGTATAGAAAAAAAGGTGAAAAAATATTGCAAAATTATGGCAATAGCTTTTTCCTTCCTTTTCTAATAATTATCTATAATAGGATAACATAATCTGCAATAAGTGTTTCATAAGATAGAAAGGAGATGGACAAGTTAGCAGGCGGGAGAGAAGCTGGAATTTAAAGGAGCGTCAGTGAGCTCCTAAGTCCCAGGTGAAGTGCTTTCCATCTCAGGATATTAGGTAACTCGACTACCTTGGATCATTAGTATCCACCAAACAAGGAACCAAAGTTTAGAAACACAGGGGTCTCCTGGTAAGACAGTGTCCTTCCCAGAATAGAAGAGTTCTGTTGTTATTAAAGCCTAGAGTACAATGATAATGAACTAAATGTCAAGTACATCATATCACGGTATTACTATTAAAAAGGGCTAATAGTTACTAAAATATATCAGTGCTTCTTCACTACTAGTGTGGAAACAAAAGCCAGCTGCCAGGCTAAGCGGCCTGCAAATCACAGGAAGAGCAATTGTCTATGGCTGGTTGGTGAGCTGAAATAAAACACCAATCACCTAATAAAGTTTTTTAAATATCTCAAAACACCACGTTGGGTTAGACATTGAACTTAGCAGCTGAGAGTGCCTGACAGTTCGTCACAATGCCCACAATGGTGTCAGAGACCCTATCACGACGGACAGATTTTTCCCTTCTTTGAAGGCTCTTGGCCGTTTCAAATTAGAATGGCCAGGGGGCCACTGTGAACAGTATTATTCTCTCAGGAGGCAAGTTAATATCGCAAAATTTCTGGCTCTTTAACCCCTGGCATTTTTTAAAGCACGCAAATGCCTGCCTTCACATACAGTTGCTAAAACTAACACGAATTAAGCTTTCATATGCTTTTTGCAGTACTGAGCACAACTGAGAGCTATGGGTACCTGAACATCTAAAACCATGCTTCACGGTAATGAACCGGCAGATTCCCTTCGCTCAGCCATTTCAGTCATCAGTGCTCCCTCTTCTCTACGACAGACAGAATGGCAACAGGCCCTACAGTTTAAACACACTAGTTTCCAGGGAGCCTGAAAATAGAAAGAAAATGCTGATTCTGCAGATGTACTTCACGCTGACTACCTGGAATCTGGTTCATTTTTCAGACTAGTGGAATATTTATTCCTGGCTTCGATGGTGACTTCTAAGAAGCAGTCACAGTTAACACCGTAAAGAGGGTAAGAATGGTAGCGGTGGGTAACCTGTTGGAGCCTGAAACTAGACATCCATTAGCTAATTGATCTTTGTGGAAGTCTGACATATGTCATCTCTCACAGAATGACCCCAAGATAGTTCTGGAAATGCCCAGCCTGAGGACCACGAAGTTGGCATTTCAGGGCAGATGATGCCGGGGAGGCGGCTGCTGGTCAAACGAGCTTATTTCCCTTGGGCTGACTGAGCGGTCAGGTAGTCCTCCCCGAGGTCTGCTCAGCCAGGACTTCAACAAGAGGCTCCCTCCCGTGAAAACAAATGCCTCTCCGGGGCTGCATCCTCATCTTCCACGTTCTGATACAAAGCGGTGTTTCACAAAGTCCAGCAACTACCTCAGTTCATAAAATGCACCACTCACGCTGCCTTCCCTGCAAAGGCCTGGAAACAACGCCCAGCTATTAACACGGATGATTAAAAGGTGGGTTGCCGACAGCTTCTGCTTCATTCTCTAATATCCTAAACTCAGCTACTTGTTAGTCGCTCTTGTGTTAATTAACTCCTGACAGTTCCAGTAAGAAAAAAATCTTTTCTAAAATGAGTTCTGAAGTAACTTTGTTTAGAAAAAGTCTTCAGTGAAGAGGATTACGGACACAAGGGACAGAGATGTGTTTAAGCAGTACAAAAACAAATGAAACAGCCTCTAACAAAAACCCACCCATTTCTAACCAGTGCTCGGAGCTGGTCAGGCCAGAAGGCGGCTCACCAGTGGCAGGAGGAAACCGGGAGCGAAGCCCCAGGGCTTGGTTTCACTGCCACATGTCACTGAAGTGACGGCTCATTTCCATTCACCCTCTGCCCCTCGAGGAAGAACAGCGGGAGGCGCACTGCCAGCTCCTCTAAGATTCAGGACACACAAAAGGCCAGCGCTCCTCATCAGGGTTCTCAGATATGTTGTGTTTTCCAAAGAAATACAAGTCTTAATTTTCAGACTCATTTCAAGAAATTCATAGGCTAATTGACCACCTAATAACAAGGATCAGAAATAAGGTTAATTAAAACAGCACAGCTCTGGTCAGCGTGGCTCGGTTGGAGCACCGTTCTGTAACTGAAAGGCTGTGCATTCGACTCTCAATCAGGGCACGTGCCTCTCACAGGTTCGACTCCCAGTCTGGGTGCTTGCGATTCCCGGTCCAGGCATGTAAAGGAGGCAAACAATCGATGCTTCTCTCTTACAATGATCTTTTTCTCTCTCCCGTCCTCTTCCCCTCTCTCTAAAAGCAATGAAAAAATGTCCTCAGGTGAGGATTAAAAAAAATAAAAAGAAAAGCACAGAACTTTCATCTCAAATTCAGCGGGAAGAAGTGGTGCCATGCACACATGTCTCATACTCAGCTTTCCAGAAGGATCTATACTTGGTGAGTGTTGTAGTACCTGTTCTATTTACAAAAGTGGTGCATCCTACCCTCACAAAAAGGCATATACACACATACAGAGACCCACCGCTAGGAACAGGGGAGTCATACACTTCTCGGGTGGTGTACAGATCGATCAAGTCAAACCCAATTGTACAGCTCCAAAAGTTAAATTTATAGAATAAGTAAAAACAGTAAAAATAGTTAAAATAAAAATTTTTTCTGTGAATCTTCTCCCCTGTCTACCACCACTCCAAAAGACCACAGTTTCTACAATAACATGAGAATACAATAATCTGGCTGATAAAATGGTTTTGGTTTTTGTGGGTTTTTTTCCATTTTTGGAATACTGCACTGATTTCCGGATTTGTTTTTTTTAAAATAACTTTTCCTCTGTGTTCGTTGGATTATTGTTATATTGCATAATCCTAACTTTAGCTTTATTTATTTAAGGTAAGAAAACATTCCTCCAAACTAAACTAGAACTCTATCAAGGATATTGGCATGTTTCCATAGAATATCTGTCATTGCACAATGTAGTGTGGACCTAAATTCCTGGAACCTACCACCTGCCACCAACACCCAGTCTGCCTTCTGCCGCGCGGGGGCTCCTTGCCAGGGCTCAAACCCACCGGATGGCCGGCCACCAAGGTAAAGCGGGGTTAAAGTGACTTCAAGTTCATTTTGGTTAATAAAAACTACACATTTTGGTGTTATAGGTAAGACCTAAAACAGGTATACAAGTGAGGAAAGAATTACCTAAGAACAATTTCCAAGAAAGTTTGTTTTACTGCTTATAACACAAGAAATCTTGAGAGGAATTAAAGCTGCATGTCACCAAATGTGGGATAATAGATTTCAAATGGATTAGAATGTGCTAAGGAAGCAGAGCTTATAATTATTAACTTAACAATAATGCTCGGAAGTGAGAAGGGCACTGTTCTGCTGGCTTTAATTAGTGAAAGCCTCAGGATGGGCGAGCTGATTTTAAGAGATATAAGTAAAACACTTTCCAGTGTGCCATAATGGGATACTGAGGTATAGGAGTGCTCACAAAAAAAAAAAAAATCAACTTGTGCAGTAGTATGTCAACTCAGCAGGGAGACCTCAAAATAGTATTCTGTAATATAGTCCTTGGCGGACACTAAATGATATTCGAAAAAGGACATGTATGTCTATAATTCTTCTATTTGCAGCAATAGTATCTACTTCAGATTATAAACTCCAACAAAGCCTGGCGGCTATTCGCAAATCTGGTTGCTTTACAAAAGCATCCCGTAGAGTACTGTCATTCTAATGCCATCTGATCACATGGCAGAAGACTGTGCCCACTGATGGCCCAAAAGCCATCTAGAATTCACCAAAGCAGCTAGGACTAAAATCAGTGCCCAGTACGTGCCAGCACACACCCATTATGTAAGGGTCTCTTGTTGAAAAATAGAGCCCACAGGAATATTAGTCTCACACTGATCAGAAGAGCGAGCTAAACACGTAGCTCCCAAAGGCCTACTTTTGATGATTTCTTATATAAAGGCCTGATTAGACAGATACAAAAAAGATATTTATTCTAATCAAACCCTGCTCCCCAACCCTGAACTCATTTACACACCTGATCCAACAGTAAAGTCCTCTCTTCCGATTATGGAGATGTCCATATAGCCATCTTGTATGTACACAGTGACACAGAAAGCTCATTCTGTTTAGTCTCCTGTCTACAGAATTGGGATAAAGACTAAAGGACATATAGAGAGCTTCCCAGACAAGAAAAAGCTTGTTCATCACCACCAAACCAGCATTACTTGAAATTTTAAAGGGTCTTCTTTAAGACGCAGAAGAAAAACATGAATAATAAAATGGCAATAAATACATATTTATTAACAACTGAATCTAAAAAACAAAATAAACAAACATGCAGAACAGAAACAGACTCATAGATACAGAGAACATTTTGACGGTTGCCAGATGGGCTGGAGTTGGGGGAGGGGGCCGCGGGGGATGGGTGAAAAAGGTGAAAGGATTAAGAAGTACAAATTGGTTGTTACAGAATGCTCATGGGATGTGAAGTACAGCATAGAGAATATAGTCAACAATATTCTAATAATTACATATGGTGTCAGATGGTACAAGATTTATCAGGATGGTCACTTAGTAAGTTATGTAATGTCTAATCACTGGGGTGTACACCTGAAACTAATATAATATTGTATGTCAACTGTAATTGAGAAATTAAAATGATTAGAAAAATTATCAAGTTGCTCTGGCTGGGTGGCTCAATTGGTTGAAGCGTTGTCCCGATGTGCCAGGGTTGCAGGTTCAACTTTTACAGGCACATGCAGGAGTAGACCAGTGGATGCATGGTTAGGTAGAACAACAAAAGTCAATGTTTCTCTGTCTCTAATCAATTTTTTTAAAACTTTAAAAAATTGAAATAATTTTAAAAGCCTGGTAAAAGGAAGCTGAAAAAAGAACCCAGAATTAAAACATTGGTGATATTAAAAGAGACTTTGGTTTAATTGTGCCTATGTTTTAACAATTTCAGTCTACTACAGAACTATTCCAAATTGTTATACTTAATTTACTTGAGTGTAAATCAGCAATAATCCGTCAGCCAAATACTAGTTCCTTCTAACCAGCCTATCAACTGTTACATTTTCTGGACATTAAGTCAATAAAGGTAACCATGACATTTGCTTTGGATGGGAGTCAAGTGGCTGCAATTCAGTGAAGAGCAGGGCCTAACTGAACAGCTCTGTGTGGTTTCCAAACCAAGCAACTGAGAGAGTTAAACTAGTATTTGTGGTAATTCTCGTATGTGGTGTAATTAACCACCACCTAAGACAGTTAAAATTTTTCCTTTAGGCTGCTGTTGTAATGGGTTTGACGAAAGGTTCCTCGTAAGTCCACTTTATTCCTGAGAGCAAAGGTATGCTAATTTCACAACAGGTGAATATATTTCCCCCACGGGTTTGGGGGCTCTAGGCTGTGTCTAAGTCCAAGAAGCTAGCTGTTCTGTTTGTCTTCATGGTCCCTCTGGATCAATTTATATTGACACCGTAGGAGGAGGAAAAGGTGCTTGGTGGTCAAGGAAATAAGACCCGTGCTTAGGGTGGTATCAAATCTCTAAGTATGTTATAGGTATGAAAACTAAAACTTAAGCTTTCACAATCATTTAGTGGTTGAGATTTAGAATGCGAATATCACCACTACTGTGTGGCCGTCTTCACTAAAGGGCAACAGCCGCAATTCAGATCTTGTAAAAACTGGGAAACCTATTAGGCTCACTTACCTTAATGTACAACAGCATCGTCAACAAACTAAACTAATAAAGGTCTGACTTAGACCAAAAATTCCTAAGGGGACTACCAGCCTTCCAAGAAGCCATATTTGATCCATTCAAGTACGTATATACATCCGCAGTTAAACCCACTATTAGGAAGTCTTCATATGAAAACCCCAAGAAAACAAAGACTCGATCGGATACCAAATTTGTCAGTCCTGATAACAGCAACTAATCAGAAACCATCAATTTTGTTCTTTACCCTCAGTTAGGGATTTCGTTTGGGAGGAGGGAAATGGAAGGGGTCAAGTAAAAAGCGGATAAATGTTCTAGTTAAATACAAACTATCTACAAACAACTGTATTTATGACATAATTGCCATCTACACTTGCCAGATGTTGCCAAGCTTTGTAAGAGAAGGTGAATTTATGCAATACGCCTCTAGCTGAGATACCTGGCCAGACGGACTTCCCCTAGCCAGAATCCCCAGTGTCTGAAGTCCGGTTGTGGATTATCTTCTTCTCCAATGGCCCAGTCCACCATATTGCCTTCCCGTCGCCAATTAGCTGGATGGTCATTAAGTCCATATGGCTCCACACGCCACAGATCAAACAGTAGGCTGTTTACAACTTCTGGGATATATAATTTTAGAGATGAAAAGGGCTGAAGAGATCACCCTACCCAACCTCCTCATTTCACAGGAGAAGGAGTCAAGGCCCAGAGAGGTGAAGTGACTTGCCCAAGGCACCACAGACAGTTAACTATAGAAAAAGGACTGGGTCCAAGGTCTCCGCCTTTCTGTCTGGTTCTTTGCCCACTACACCGCACTGTAATTTCAATACTTTAAATCATGGTTCTCTGAGAACTGTAAGCTCAAATTACTTCAGGCCTGGAGCTCCGCCCCAAATGCTGTTGGTGCAGGCGGAGAGCAGAACTCTGACCTGGGACGGGGGAGGGGGAAGGGTCTTTCAGATGAGGTCAAAATGTAAACTGTAGATGCTACACAGACACCCAAGATACCAAAAGGTACTGTGAATTATACAGGGTGGGGTCTTTAAAAAAATATTCTGGGTCATAATTCCTGAGGTCCACCGTAGATTTAAGTGGGTGGGAATAACACCACAGAAAGTCAAAGGTCACAGCCTTTGCCACTATAAAAAAAAAATAAATTCCCGCAATACACATTTATTCAGCCCAGTTCTAATGGTTTAAAAAAAATGCTCTTTGATGATGATGATGATGATGATGATGATACAGTAGCCCTCTGCCAACTCCTTTGATAAAGAAAGTCATTTTTTTCAAGGCCAATGCCAAGGAAATACACATGACGGATTAGTACAGGACAACTCCTTTGAACAGCAAGGGCCATTTCAATGGCCAAACATACATGGCTGAGGCTCACATATTATGTCATGATTGCTTCACTTAGCAGGACAGATGCTCACAACAAAAGGGAAGGAAACGTGGGTCCGAACATCGACTTTTTCAAGCAGAAAAAAATCTTATGCCACCAGACTGCCACAGCTCCGGCATATGCTCGTACTTTCTAGGCTCCCCTGAGAGGCCAAAGCAAACACCCCTGTGCAGTTTCCACACACTCGGGCAGAGACTGGAAAGCACAGGAAACCAATGGGAAGGCCGTGCTGGCCCAGCCAGACCCAGAGGGCAACGCTGCGGGTGGAGAGTAAGGGCGGAGTGGCCGAGACCAGCTCCACCGCTTGCTCCGCTTGCTCCGGCTTATCAAGGGGGCGGCAGGGAACAGAAGCAGGAAGGAATGCCCAAAAAGGAGACAGCAAGCCTTTGGGTTCAAGGAAGGAGCCCTTCCAGACACCAGGACAACGGAACTCCATCCTGAGAAGGGAGAAAGGACTGCCCAGGGCGGGGATGGGAGTTGGGGAGGGGGCATGCTTTTAGAGGACACACATTCTGCAGCCAACAGGCTCCATTTCCCAGGGATCGCTCCTCCTGAAGTCGCCATCCTGATAGGCTTCTGCCTGGTCTGGAGGTCCTCCAATCTTACTGCCAATTTCTCCAGGTCAGAAAAGTGGCTTCTATGGGCATCTGAATTGCGGGGCGAGGTGGCTAAGCTTCCCGATCTGTTTTTATTTTTGAAAACAGCAACATCTCTTTAACTGCTAAGAAAGCAGAATAAATATTGATATTTCCAAAGAGAAGAATTATGTAAGTATCAGGGAAGATCGTTTTATTGAAATTGGTGGAGGCCAAAGATAGCATCGGAAAGTAAACACACTCAAAAACCTGACTATCCACTCGGACTCAAACCCCGGTGGCTCCGCATCTCCTCCCCTCGTGGGCAGACAGCCGAAATAGAACATCTGGTGCTGGCAATCTGGAACAATTAAGAAAAGGTTAAACTATGCTTGGTTTGTGGTGTTTAAGAAGGAAGAAGAATTTTTAAAAAGGAGGAAGAAGAGTATAACTGCTGAAAAGATTTCTTACGAAAGGTTACTGCGTTTTACATTCTGGGACTGTACGTGATTATCTGAAAGTGCATTTCTGTAGTGCCCCTCATCTTCTGATGCTGCTGAACAATTAACATATGTTTGTTAAGTTTTAATGGAGCGCCTGCGCAATATAAAGTGGTCGTTAGAAGGGTAGACTCTGGAGCCAGATCACCCTGACCATCACCTTGGTTTTCTCAGCCGTAAAATGGGGATAATAATAATACTTCAAAGGGTTGTTAGTAGATTTAAGTGAGTTAATATACGTAAAGCTCTTGGAGCAGTGCCTAGTATACAGTGAGTACCATGTGTGTCAATTATGATGATTAATTAAGAACTGTGTAAGACACTAGGGTCTACTCACAACAGAGATTCCTGCCTTTGTGGAGTTTATAGTATAATAAGGGACCACAGGAGTCCAATAATCTGTCAATCTGTCTTTTATAGCAGTAAATGCTATAAAAGAAACAGACAGGGAACCACGAGAGCAAAACAGAAGTCCATATGGTCTTGTGTCGGGGCACATGGGATCACGGTGCCCCAGTTTTCCTAAAGGACTTGCATTTGAGTTAAGATCTATAGGAAGGGGGGAAGGAAGGGAAGAGTTTCCTGGGCAGAGGCAACAGTCTGCGCAAAGACCCTGAGACTGAAGAGAAGTTACCGTGTTTGAGGACACAGTGGGCCAGTGCTAGTGGGGAGACGAAGCAGAGAGGGCAGTGGGTCAAAGTGGGGCTGGGAAAGCAGACAGAAGACAAGTGTGTGCTCATACAGAGCAGGCTACAACAATCAGAATCTTCTTTACCTGCCTTATTTGTTACCTGTGCAACTAACAGAAAGGGAAGGAAGGCGGTTGTCCGTACTGGTGCAAAGCAAACCTGGAGGAAACCAACGCTCCCCAAGGTGAAGTTTGACACACAACATACAATCAGTGTTCACACCCTGCATGAGCCTTCTCCGGTGTTTTATTTCATACCAGCATTAAACTGATGCTGTTTAGCTGGCTTATACCTAAGTATGAGCATGACAGCGAACCTCTACAAACAAGTTTAATAAAAACACTGTTGCAATGAAGTGTGGCCTACGGAACACTGCAAGGTCTCTTGCTTTGAGACCCTCCTCCAGAGGGGCCTCTCTGACCAGCCACCACACGGGGATCAGAACGCTCCCTCTGGAGGCCCAAGGAGCGAAACACGCCCCCTCCTGTCTTTTTACTCACCGGTACCTGCAGTCAGTTCCAGGTCATTTTTGCCAATGTAGGTGGAGGTCGCAGGGATCCCACCCCTACTGAACAGGGTAAGTTGCTGGATCACGGTCTCACATTACTCAAGCAGGCTGACATGGGTATGAAGCTTTTATCAATCTCTTCCAGGCACTCCTTGTTTCACACCTCTTCCTGTTGGCTGACTCCTCTGTGTCCAACTTACTTGCTAATTCACTTATTACAGCCCCACCCTCAGAGCTGGACTCTCTCTTTTAACCCACAGATGCACAGAAAGAAGGATCCTATTATGCATGTATGTGGGTACTGGAGCTCCAAGGCCTGTACCCCTCCAGCCTTCAAGGAGCTTACCATCTGGTAGAGAAACAGTGCGACACCAGGGGAAATACTGTAGGTTACAGGGCCATGGTTCCTGAAGGCTGACCTGGCAGCGTGCCCAGGCCCTGCCCAGAGCAATTCCCTACAATTCTGAGCCCACACCTCCCTGCTCAGGCCTGCTTCTCACTCCTTGGCCTAAAACCCAAAGTTCCATCCCCGCAAGCCTGGCATGTACTCAACAGACGTGTTTGGGGCGAAAGAAGCTGAAAGAAGATGAGATCGGGCATAGGAATATGTGTTCGGGCTCAGGCTCTGGGCAAGCCGTTAACTTTCCCCTGGGTTCGGCAGCTGTTCCTATAAAGTAAGAACACTGGGTTGGAAATGCCTTTTAGCTCAGAAGTGTGACGGTCCATGATTAACCAGGCCCTCATCTCTCCTCAGGCTCTGCTGTAGATTCTTCTGGCCCTAACCAATCAAAACATGTCAAACCCACCTGAGAGCGGGAGCAAGTTTAGGAGTCCTACCGAACACAGTCATCCCCAATCCTGGTCTTTCAACATCTTGGTGTCTCCATTTATCTCAAATTATTGCAACACTGGCAATTAGTAATAATCTGATTCACTTTAAGGTTCAGGGTGGGGAAAAGAAATACCACAGAAATCAACCAACGTTATGTGAGAGGAGGTAGGTGACTCCCGAGGACACAGGCTACAGGCTCTAAACCCAACCATCTCCTAACCTGAAAAGGAGATCTCTACTCTTCTCCAAACCACAAGTCAGATAAGTGATGGAACTTTACCCAGGTACCAAATGCCCCACAGATTTCCAAGTTAGGAACCATCAGATCGAGGTGACTCAGGGCTGGTTTTAGAAGGAACTGTGGTTTGGTTCCCAGTCAGCTGAATATCTAAACTACAGATAAACTTGTTCTTAATCTCCATGTGTAAAGGAAACCGTTTTTTTCTTTGCAAAACCAGACCACGGCAAGTGGGAAATGAACACTAACAGAACTACAGGATAAGGCCAAGACTATTCAGAGGTCAGAGATTTCCCGAAACTGGCTTTACACCTTCTATGCAGTATTTGAATTTACCTGGAGATCTTATAAATACTTCCATAACAGAAGAAATTACTTAATTTTATTTCTTTTATATGTGTGCATGTGTATGTAAAGACACGGCAGGTCCTCGAACAATGTTGTTTTGTGGTAACACTGATGAGATGCCATAGGACTGTAACTCTTGTTTATATCAGATGCTTATGGTAAGACTGGTTTCATTATACATAGTGTCACTTGAAGTTGCAGAACCTAGTGACAATGTTAAGTGAGGACTTACTGTACACACAACTTGTGTATTTGGGAGCAGAGCCATCGCAAAAATCAAGGAATTGCTGGCTCTGCCCCTAATTCCTGGGGGTTTCTGAGGTTTCCTTGACACAATTTAAAACTTTCTCTAATTATGTGGTCATTAAAAATTGACAGCAGTCACACTTAATATCTCATATTTTCTCAGGATTTTCAAACATACAAGAGCTGTCAAAACCAGTCTTCGAGCCCTAACAGATGTGGCTCATTTGGCTGGGCATTGTCCACGAGGCAAAAAGTTCACCAGCTGGATTCCCAGTCAGGGCACATGCCTGGGTTGCAGGTTTGGTGCCGGGCCAGGGCACATTTGAGAGGCAGCCCATCAATGTTTCTCTCCCACATCGATGTTTCTCGTCCTCTCCTTCTCCTTCCCATCCCCTCTTTCTAAAAATAAATAAATAAAATCTTTTCTTTTTTTGCAGAATGCTAATACTTAAAAAAAAAAAAAAGTCTTCGAGAAGACGAGGTGAGAAACAAACTGGAGCACGGACTAAGTCACATGATGCCACTCAGAGGGCAGGAAGGGCTCTCATCTAGGGAGAGTACAGTGGTCAGAGGAGACCCCAGCTTCGGTTGGGCCCTACAAACAGGCCTTATTTACTTTCTTTCCATAGAATCTTATCACCTCACATTCTGTATGTATTTATCATGCTATGCTGTCTCTCTCCTCCGAGCAAATGTAATTTCCATGCGGGCAGGAGTCTTTGTTTTGTTCATGTGTGCGTCCCAGGCACCTCAGACAGTGCTTGGCATATAACATGTACTCAGTAAAGCTGGTGAATGAATGAATGGATGGATGGATGACCAGAAGCATCCCACCGCATTCAGGAGCAAGAAAGCTGGGAGGCTCAAAGCAAAGCAGTCCTCCCGTCTTCGACCTCCAGGTGAGTATGAAGCTGTCTGTACTAGTCACCTAACATAAATGGCATTCCGAATATGGAAGACATTTAGAAACAGGTCCACGTAAGAGATTTACTAGTGTCATGGCCTTGTTTTACCAATGAGGTAACAGGGGAAATAACTAACTTGTCCAAAGTCTCCCAGCTAGCTAGTATCGAACCCCTCACCACTATATTTTTATGGAACGGGTCTAAATGCATATGGAAACAAAGACTGTGCCTATAACCTACACTTCAAAATAATGAAACGACAAACTATGCTGATTATCTACTCAAGGCAAGCAGAACTGGAGCTGCCACTTGGGATTTCCTTTCAGCATCAAGTTCGGTGGAGAAACACAGCCCGGGTCCCCAAGTTTACCCAGCTCTGCTAGGTCAGGTGCCTGGCTTCAAACAGTGACCTTCCAATTCTACTGATGTTTCTCAACCCAGTTCCAGCAGAGCTGTTGACTGGACCCAGCCCAGTCAGTGTGATGCTCAGGAGTGTATCCTCTTGTTTCTAAGCCAGCTAGTAAGATTCTCTGAGTAACAAATGAGGTGAGTCTAATTGCTGGAGGTAACTGACTGGCCCTGTCCTGCACTGCGCTGTACCATCAGGCCTTTCAACCGAGCACCTGCTGGGAAGGCTTTTCGGGCTGCGAGGCTCACAGATACCAAGATATCTAGTTCCCACAGAAAAGGGGAAGGTGAGCCTCACAAACTATCCCCTCCTACGATTTGCTTCCAACAAACACATTCTCACCCTGATAAGAAAGTTTCTTTCTGTTTATATGCTTCATTCTTGTATCTTAACTATCGAAGTTACTCCTTCCACAAATTTCTTCCATCCCCACACCCCTTGGCTACCTCACTCTGGCTACAGAAGGCTCTCTTAAAATTCGGAGATTAATTTCACCCACGAGGGTGCTGTAAAGGGACCTGGAAAGCAATAGTTTTGATTTCTTAGTTCCCTTAATATATGGAGAAGGCAACAATAAGTAAGGTAAGTGTCACTTTAAATAATTCTAAACATCATATTCAGTAACTAAGTGTATCTGAATGTAAGGTCAGTTATTAGTTAAAGCTGATTTTTTAAAAAAGCAATTGGAATGTTAGTACTCAAAAAAAAAAAATTCATCCGTCTGGAATTACTTGCTTTTTAAGAGTTGGATAATATGGCATATTAGAAAAAATATATAATCCAAGGTTCTCTATTTCTAGTTCTGCTGCTAACGAGTAGAATGCAGTGATCCCAGTGCTCTATAAAATGAGCCCAAAGCTGTCTCTGGTCTAGTCCAGGGCTCTGTGATATTATAGCACACAGGTAGGCACATTTGCTCTGTCCCAGATTAATGTAGAGGAATTATTTAATGGCTTCAATCTGGCTGCACATTAGTCAACTGGGGCTTAAAAAAACATTCTTTTTTTAAAGGAAGGATGCCAGCCTCCATTCCTAAAGATTCTCATTTCATTCACCTGGGGTGGGGCCGCCACAGAGGGTTTTTAGAAAGCTCCCAGGTGACTCCAGGTGACTAATGCAGCGGGCTGAGACGCACTGCCTCAAGTCACACATTCCTAGCTGCAGCTGTGGCCCTCTGTGCAGGTGTTTCTCTCACTCCTAGAGGCCCCTCAGGAGTCACGGGCCACTGGCTTAAAGAGAAAAGAGATCTGACTTAGTTTGGGCAACAGACTCCTCTGATCCAGTTGGAGATCAATGGCAACATCAGGTTCTGGGGATCTGATGGCACTGTTTATTCAGAAAAATGTATAAAGAAAATTCAGTTTCCATGACAAACACTCCTGCAGCCTAGACACACAATTATTCCCACATTGGAAATAGAAGGAGGAAAATAATCCACTGGAGAAAGGGGTGGTTTTGAATTATAATTATAAATTAGTCTACTAACTACGGAAATCATGTTTAATACATAAGAGGATAACCCTGGCTCAGGGTTCATTTTTTAACAGTGAAACATCATGCTGAGTGAAAAATGAAAGTGACTTGGAATAATCACAAATCATTTATCTCCTGGGGCCAGGCGATGTTAAAATTAATCTCTTTACTGGTATGAGGAGCCCATCAAGAGGGCATGACGCACTACGGGTCACGTCCACCGAGGCAAATAGCCTGGAAGCTCCTCTCTTTCTACAGAAGGAAACACTACTGCCCTGGCCGGGTGGCTCACTTGGTTGGAACATCATCCCGAAACGTCAAGGTTGTGGGTTTGATCCCCAGTCAGGGCACATATGAGAAGCAACCAATGAATGCATCAATAAGTGGCACAATGGATGTTTCTCTTTCTCTCTCTCTTCCCCCTTACCTTTCTAAAAACCAATAAATAAAAAAATTTTAAAGAAAAGAAACGCTACTGGTGAGATCCCATTAAAGAATATAGATTACAGCTACAGCAACACTTCCCCCCTCAAAAAATTCCACATACCACCTGCCTGATAAAACAGCTCCTTGTTTTACTGCTCTTAACAAGACTCAAAGACGAATTCCACCAAGATTTGCTGAGCGCCCACTACAGTGAGTGTGGCCAACTCACCGCGCCAAATGCCACAGCGGATGCGAAGACAAGCAAGACAGGGTCTCTGCCCTCTAGGACAAACTAGCAGGAGAAGTGACGCCCCTGCTCCAAGGCACCTTCCTGGCCCCTCTTCTTTCCCTCATAACTCACTCCTGAGACCCACCTAAGCTAACCTGGGTTCCTCCATTGTGCTCCAAGGTCCACTGTGTCACTCCCCTTCCTGTCAGCACAGACCCTACCTACACTCCCTGGTGCCAGAACTGCCCGGGAGGTGGGAGCCCCTGCAAAGGCAAACACCCAGGCCCGGCCTGATGATCAGGGGCTCCGCCTTTTTGGGATTCCTTGAGGGAGGTGACTGCACTGTGGAGGAGTAACTTTGGTTAAAGATTTCTATCTAAGACATGAACTTTCAGTTTTGCTATTTCAGAAATGTTTCTGGGTGAGTTCTTACTGATCAGCACGCACCTGCTTGGGTATTATTAGACCTCAAGCAAAAACACGAGCTTTAACTGTGAATTAGGTTTAAGGGTCTCTTCATCTCCACTCTCTGTGATCACGGCTGGATTTGGCTCCAGAAATCAGAAGAGTCAGTCTCGGTGATGGAGAGTCCCAAGTGAAGGCAGCATTTCCAGCTGAAAGCTCCATCCTTCCTACTGAAACGGAGGGTAAGAGGCTACGACTCTTGCAGAAGGAATAACATTATCTGAGCATTTTCCTGAAGCTTACAAATCTTTCTTCTCTTTCCGGTCCCTCTCTAGATCCCATCTTTCATTGTAACATGATGGGGTCACCTCCTCAGGGTGTGACTGGAGTAGCTGGACTGATCTGTTCTCACAAACGCACCAGAACATAAGCACCGCGGGGGCTGCTCTTGAAAGGGAAGCAGGAGGATTAGGTTCAAGGCTCAACTCTGCCAATGACGCTTGACCTTGAACAGGTCCAAGGCTGCGTGACCCTCTATGGCCTCAGCTTTTTCATCTGTTCTGGGGAACAGAGCAGGGCAGTGATCTTTCAATTTGGGAGGGGAAGATGATGGCTGAGAGAGGGAGGCATATACCCCAAACACCACCCACGAAGGTTCTGATGTGTTCCCACTGTTACTGACTGCCATGCATGCTGTTCCCTATGTGGGGGCGGGGGGGGGGTGGATACTCAGACTCATTGGATTAGACCAGTGAGATCCCTTCCAGCTGTCCAATATACTCTAGTTACCTTGGGAGGCATTTATACATTTATTCACATATGCTCCCGTTGCTCACAATATTTCTGAAATTTTCTGCAAATTCCCTTCAAAGAATACCTTTGGATCCCCTACATGGTAGAAAGTCTTTAGCTGGTTTTTAAAAACAACCAAAAATCATATCCAAGTGTCCTCAGTAAATTGTGCAATCAAGCTAATAATAGTTTTCATCAAAACTTCAGTGTGAAGCACATAAAAGTTATATTCAAGCACAGATCAGAAGGAATTGGGAAATCTTTTAAGTTGTGTAAGGATAATTGGCTTAAGAATACATATTTTGCTCCTTTTTTGTTTTAAAGTTGAATTATTAAATTGATTAAATTATTAAATGAAGTACTGAAAAGCAAAAAAAAAACTTTTAAAAAAGACTAACAGGGGTGATTATTTTGAAAGAGACTACATTCCTTTGGATGAATAAGTCTAGGTATGTTTGTGGGAAAAACAAAACAAAACAAAACAAAACAACACCAAAGGCATTATGTTATTGCCAGGTGGCACTCTGATCTTCCCGGGAAAAACCGCTGTACGGACAGGCTGTGTTTTAAGAACAGCAGCCCCCAAAAGACGCAACCAATGTATCACTCTTGATGTACCAACGGCTGTGAGGCAAAACTGCAAATGGTCTCACAACGAACTACAGAAGAATCTCGTTTGTGGGAGGCAGGCTACCCTCAAAACCAAACTCGAAAATTACCCCGAGGTATTTGAGGGTGCTCATGGGAGCCACATCTGCTACCGAGTTGACGTGAAACCACTGCGGGACCCAAGGGGCCTGCAGACAAGTTACTGAAGAAATCAGAGTAAAGCATCTTCTCAATTGCCCTTGGTACATAAGGTGCCATCAAGAGGCTGTGATGGTTATTTACATCTTCAAAATATAAGCAAAACAAAATCTAAATCTTTCATTTTCACTTAACTTAAAATCCATACTGCTAAAAGAAGACAGCTTACTTTATTTTTAAAAAGATTTTATTTATTCATTTTTAGAGAGAGAAGAGAGGGAGAGAAACATCAGTGTGAAAAACATTGCTTGGCTCTCCAACCAGGGACCTGGCCCATGACCCAGGCATATACCCTGACTGGGAATTGAACCAGCAACCTTTTGGTTCACAGGCTGGTGCCCATCCCACTGAGCCACACCTGCCAGAGTGAAAACAGCTTACTTTAAAATGGCTATTATAAACCCAATTTAAGGCAAGCTTTGTTGCTTTTTAAAACATCCAATATTGTTTGGGGGCTGGGGGATGGGGCTGTAAAAGACGATGTTTGATCAGCAAATTCCAGTTCTAGGAATTTATCCCAAGGCACTGATTAAGCACTTAAGATGCATTCAAGAGTTTAGCAATAAGAAGGTTTTTCTCATTGTTTATAGTAATGAAAATTAGTGACAGCCTCAATAGCCACCTGGTTGAACAGTGAAATTGTGGTATAACCATCCAAAAAGGTATTATGCAGCCAGTGAGCATAATATTGCAGAATTAAATTTATTGACACAGAAAGAAAGATCTGTGACATGTTCCAGTTTGGGGAAGAAAAATATTATCCATGTAAGAGAAAAAAAGTCTGGAAGGATATATATCAAGGTGTTAGTAAATTAGCCACTAGGGAAATGCAAATCAAAACCGTAATGAGTTGCCACTTCACACTCACTAAGATAGTTATAGTCAAAAAGAGATAATAGCAAGTGTTGGTGAGAATATGGAGACACTAGAACCCTCCTACATTGCAGGTGGGAATTAAAATAGTGCATCTACTGTAGAGAACATGCAGTTCCCCAATAAGTTAAATATACAGTTACCATATGACCCAGAAATCCCAGTTCTAGGTATATACCCCCCAAAAAAGAAAATATATGGCCATTCAAAAATTTATATACAAATGTTCATTGTAACATTATTCATCATAGCCTAAAAGAAGAAATAACTTGAATGCTCCATTGACTGAAGTATGGATAAACAACATGTGGTATGACCATATAATGGAGTATTATCAGCAATAAAAAGAAACAAAGCAGTGATACATGTTACAACCTGGGTGAACCTTTAAAACATTACGCTAAGTGAAAGAAACCAGTCACAAAAAACCACATGGAGTATGATTCCATTTATGAAATGTCCAGAATATGCAAATCTAATAAAGACAAAGTAGATTAGTGGGTGCCAGGGGCTGGGAAGTTTGTGAGAAATGGGGAGTGACAGCTAAGGTGTATGAAGTTTCTTTGGGGATGATGAAAATGTTAGAAAGTTGATTGTGGTTATAGTTGCACAATTCTGTGAACTGTACACCACTGAACTGTATACTTTAAATGGGTAAATGATATGATATGTGAATTATATCTCAATAAAGCTGTTAAAATATTAATAGAGCCCTGACCATGTAGCTCAGTTGGGTAGGGCATCATCCCAATACGTCAAGGTTGTGGGTTCTATCCCATAACCTTTTATGTCAGGGCACATACAAGAATCAACAAATGAGTACATAAATAAGTGGTGCAACAAATCAGTGCTTCTCTCTCTCCAAAAATCAATTTTTTAAAAATGTTAATAGAAGTAATGTTTAGGTAGTAGGATTATAGGAAGTTTTGTTTTAATTTAGACTCATCTATGCTTTCTAACTTTTCTACAATGAATATGATTATTTCCAGGGATTAAAAAAATCTTCCCATGCTATCATACAAAAATTTTCCCATGTTATCACTCGGAAAGCACTAACACATAAAAGATTTGAAAAAAAGGTAACACAGCTTTCCTTATAATGGAAAAACTTCAAACAATCCATGTGACCTCAGCAGGGCAATGACGAGGCAAGGTATAGCTGACATGGCGGTGATGACGCCAGTCCCCAGCCCAGGCCTGGGCGAAGGAGGCTCGAATGTTTGGGGATTGGATGATGGTTTACTAAAGTGCTACTGAAAGTGACAAATGCTAGGGTGTACTCAGAACATTTTCTAACAGGTTATGGTCAACATTCTGTGGGAAAAAAAAACCCTGAACAAAAATATAAACACAGGTTTTTACACTTTGTATTTTATAAGATAATCAGAAGTGATACAGACTATCTAAATGTAACTTAAAAGTTTTTAAAAAGGGAATGCAAGCAAGGAGCTTATGATTACCTTTTTAAATGCTACTTTTCCCAATCTGTATTTAGTCTCATTTAAATACCTCTAAGAATGTGTTGCTTTGTGACAGGCTACCAAGCATGGGATACAGGTAACGATAAAGATAGGAAAAAAAAATCGCAGGCCCCTGGGACATATATTCAGCCCTCATGTTTCTAATTCACGGACTGTGATTCACCGTCCCCGTTTGTTGAAGCCAGTATCACATTCTAATCATATTGCTAGGTTACAGGGCCCGAGTTATTTTATAATAAAAATGCAATCCATTAAAATGACACATTAGACTTTTCTCTCCTCTATCATCTCTTTAGGGAGAACATTTGATCATTATAAAACATACATGACACTGAACCAAAAGATTACTTTGGATCCCTGAACCAAAGAGGCTTCTAATGATTCTTCAACCAGAAAAATGGAGTCACGGAGTCAGTGTCTGAGACAGGCAAATAACTGTATCTCCCAGGCCCACGGAGGTGGCGCTCTTCTGCCCAGCCATAAAAGAAACCTTTCCGTAGCTATACTCTGGAATATGGTCTACCGTTGAACTCTCTCAAGAGGACCTCTCCTATACATTTTCTCCTGTGCTCTAAGAAATGATGCTGCTGTGGAAAGCCCGGTGGGCAGGCAAGTTAATGAAATAACACGCAAACACGTGCATAACTAGTCTTATTTCGTGATTAGCAGCCCTGATAACATGAGCACAACTCATCTCATTTTGTGATTAGCAGTCCTGATAACATGAAACATTCTCCTCATGGCCTCAGTATGAATACTTGCTGTCTCCTATTAGGATAATTCATGCAGGTGATAACTATGTGAATACATGATGAACGAGGACATGTCAAGTTAAGGCTCACATCTCACATGATATTCTCAGTGTGTTTCTCCACACACATTGTCCTCAATTACCAGTGACGTTTTTTGTTCTGCTCTACAACCAAAACACTGTTCTGAGCACTATGTTGTACTCCTGAAACTAATGTAACATTGTATGCCAACTGTAATTGAAAAACTTTTAATTAAGAATTGGCAGGAAAATGGAGAACGCTGTACTTGAACAACAATAAAAAAATGGAATAAAATAAAATTCCTGCTTATTCTAAAAAAATTAAAATAAAAATACATAAATACAACCGAAACACTGGCTGAATAAACTAACTGTATATATTGTAACTGAAGAAAGTATTTTGCCACACATGCTACAGAACTCTTTGGTACTTGAGAGGAGCACCTCAACACGGTAAAATGAGGACTATGTGACAGCAACGATGTGACACAAACCAACATTAGGTACAAGATCCAGGTCTGGGAAGAAGAGGAAAACTCCCTGACTAAATACGCACATTCTGGATTAACAGCCTCAAATCCTTAATAACACTGATGTTATTGCATTTTTGATCTGGTAGCATCGAGTTACAGCCCACGATGAGTCAACGTCTGGCTCAAGCAGACACACACTGAGAGAAAATCTTAGTATTGCCTCCGATACTGTAGTTATTTAATCCATCAAAAGGAGACAGCATCAAAAAATATTCCTTGCAGACACATAGTATTAAAAAAAATGGCTGAGAGTAAAAAGTACCTGTGTAGGGGCGGAGAGTAAGGAGAATGCATTTACAATATCATCTATGACGAGTAAGGCGCCTTCAGGTGTGTTAGTGTTAGCTGTCCCCACTGCATACATGAGCAAACAGAGTCTCTAAGAAGTAAAATAACTTGCCCAAGGACACAACTAGCAAGTGACCAGTCCGAACTCTTTGTCTAATTTTACAGCCCGTGCATTCTGCACAACATCACTGCTGCCTAGTTTAACTGCACACTTCGCAGTGGGTTTCATTTACAGTTTTCAAGTAAGAATTCTCACTATGTTTAGGGATCGAAATTTTTACTGGAAGTGAATTCTGACCTTTTACCTAAAAAAGCAGTTACACTAAAGCAACCTTTTGATAAGGGTCTGGAATATTTTACCATGAACTCTGAGAAGTTTTTAGATTTCTAAATACAATTTGCAAATATTTACATGAACTGAAACTATAATACCAACTAAAGCTAAATAGTTATTTTTGGCTGTTTAAGCCTAAGTTATTCAATAACTAAAACACTAGAATCCAATGAAAGAACAGCATGGAAATATGTGGCAAAGAAAACCATGTACACCTTGGCCCTTGTTATCTGAAATGATTAATTTCCATACCATACATAGGGTCCTTCTGTCTACAATCTTATTTGTGATCAGATGCCAGGCAACAGTTAACCAATCCTAGATCAAGTTCAAAACCTGACTCTAGCTGTGAAAGTGGTGTTATTTTTTTAAATTAGAAGAAAAAATTAACTTACACGAGTTCTGTTGTGAAGTGTGCACAAATTTTCTTTAAAAAAAAAACCCGAATGTGAAAAAGGTAACCTTATATATTATTCCAGCTGTTCCCTAATCCTTGTTACTACAAGAGCATGGAGTATTATTTATCTAAAATGCATAATCTCCAACGAGTTCACTCTGTGGCACTCAGGTACACATATGTCAATTTTCCACTAGGACACCTGGTACATGATATCCATATTAAAGAGTACACAGTGGAGGTCATTAAACAGAACCTGCACCCATATACCATACCCACATCCTGAACGATATGTTTTTTTGAAAAAACCACTTGCTAGTTTAGGTTCTTCCAACCAGAAGGAAAAAACCAAAAACAAAAACCGAAGTCTGTCCACAAAATGTCCTCCCAGCCACGGTGCCCAAATCCAGCCCCAGAGTGAAAGGTCTTAAATAGTTAAGTGAATGTAAACCAGAACATTTTCTTTAAAAATTAAAAAAAAAAAAAAGATGAGAGATGTTTCGGACAGCCCTACAGTGTTCTCACATAAGGAGGCAGTCTTTTGCTTAAAGTTTTGAAGCGGCTTCACCGCTGTCCCATATGGGGTCTTAAAAAAGTCCGATTCCCACAGCTTAACTTGCTTAACGAAGTCTTGGTGCACAAAATACCAAAAAACTTGCAAGACAGGTAAGCAGGATCAAGCTCTTGGGTAAAAATGCTTACTGTCTCCTGATTGCATTCGTCCCCAAAGTTCTCTCATATTAAAAGTTCCAACCAGGACTGTAAACGCAAGACATTTCCTAAGCCCTCGATACCACGGCCCTTTCCGTCCTTCCTCCACCGCCACCGCCAGGCAGAGCCCGCGCCCACCTATGTGGAGGAGTCCGGCAGGTGGCCTTCTGGAGACCTCGAGGTACCTCCAGGGAAACACAAAGTTGCGCACAAGGCCAGCCCCGAGAAGCGCTGCCTGTGACAGCCCCGCTGGCCGGCGAGGCCCTTCGGGTGGCGTGCGCCTCCGCGGGGCCGGCAGTGGCCGTCAACTCCAGCCAGCCAGGAGGCGTCCGCTCCCCGCCCGGCGCCTCCTCCTACGCCCGGCCGGAGCCTCAGCCGGAGGCTCAGCCGGGGCACACGGGGCTTCAAGACGCCGCCGCTGAGCTCCCGGCTGGAGCCCGGCGGGCCGGGAGATGTCCCTCCACCCCACGATTCCCGGTCACTCACCCTGGGGCCAGGCAGCAGAAGCGCCAGCAGCAGTAGCAGCAGCTGGGCCGGCATGGCGAGAACTGTGTCCCGGCTCCGAGCCTGGACAGCCGGCTTTGGGGGGCGGTGCGGGCGGGCGGAGGCAGGGAGGGGTTGGGGGCCGCGGCGACAGCGCGGCTGTGGCCGGACTTCAGTGAACGCAGAACAGACTAGGCGGTGGCAGCACCCCCATTCCCGACCCTTTAAGCGCCGGCTGCGGGCGCTTCTTCCGGTCGGGGCGGGGCGGGGCAGAGGGCGGGGCCAGCCTAGGGGTGGGCCAAGACTGGGCGGGGGTTGGTCCGGGGGCGGGGCTATCGTCGGTGGGGGCAGGATCAGGGGCGGGGCCTAGGACCAGGCGGGTTTCTGGCCGGCCCAAGTCCCTCGGCCACCCGATGGGACAGAACCAGGCCTAGGCGTCCGGCGTCTACGGACGCCGAGCGACCGCGTGTAGGGGTTTATCCGAGTGCGAGGGAAGGTCTGCAGCCCCTCCATGCAGGTGCACCTCGTCCCCCAGAAGATCCCACTAACCCCTCCGAGAGACCCACTGCGTCAGATTTGGTAAGGGGAAAGGCTAGGAGACTGGCGGTGCCGGCTGCCCAGAGCCCACGCTTCGTCTTCCCGCCGTGGCGTAATCGTCTGCGACCTCCGGAGCGAGGGACAGCAGCTGACAGAGGATTCTAGCAAATACAGCCCTACTGCCCTGCGCCCAGTAGTCACCTACTCCACAACCCTGGGGTCTTCCAGCTGTGACTCAGCTAGTCTGAAGGCCCTTTTCTTTTTTTTTCTTTTTGCTCTCAGGAATTCCCCCCAAAGTATGTCCAACAGCCATCAGTTCCTTTTGGAATAAACGACGGCCAAATCATTTGCCAAAAATTATAAACAGAAAAGAAAACCATTTCTGCTGCTGGTGTCATGGTTTTTACGTGGCATTTGTATATGTGACCTCCTGTTGGGTTGACATGTATCACAACTCATTGGAGGGAATGGGTGTGCTGAGGTCTTAAACAAGGTCTATTTGAGTACTATGGGCTATTAACCTGAACTAAAGAGCCCAGGAGCTCTTTGGTCACTGGATCCCATGCTGCCCTCCACTTCGATGGCAGAGAGGACAGAGGACATAGTGTTTGTAATGAGTAAACTACGATTCAGAGCACAACACTGATAGATCCTAGGAGAAAAAAAGGGGGGTGGGGGATAGCGACTTCTCTAATGTTTCCCAGCTTGCTCATAATACAATGCAAGATTTTTCAGGGTTTGGGGAATGGAGCAAGCAATGCTAGAGAACATAGCAAAGAAGTAGTTGGGGGGACTAACCCAGTATCTGGTCTGTGTGCACTGTGAATCAATCCTATCCAACCGTAACACAGGAATGTTTGTAGTAGCCAAAATCCTGTAAGCAATTTCCTATTTCCTACCCCCTATGCCAGGTCACAAAGGACTAATCCCTCCCTACCAACACTGGAGAGCCCAACATAGCAGCTTAAGAGCAGTGTGAATCTTGGCAACTGTGATAGTGGTAGACACATTTTGAAAAGTGTTATCTGCATGTTTAAATACAATCAGAGAGGTTTGGAATTGGTGGAGAGATGGGTTAAAACAGAGGCTGCGTCACTCCTGAGCAGTGTGGCCAGGTGCTCGGGGAGGAGCCCTTTAATGATTACCTGTCCAGCTTGCAAACTGACAACAGGATCTGTAAGACCACAGGAGTTGGAAGAGAAGCTTGACTGGAAATCTCCACTTTCACACCCCTTCTCTGGACCGTTTTCTCAAACAGATTAAGTCTAGGAGGGGAACCTTCTGTGCCGAAAACTGTGGCAGCCCTTTGACAATGCAAAATGTCACTGTGACCTTGTAAGCACCAGCGGATGGAACACAAAGGGTAACGCTTACCTCTGTCTGACTCATAAATCAGTTTTAAAGATCCAATAAAGAAAAAGAAATCCATTCCAAGGAGCCTGGGTCAGGTAGGTATATTTCTCTCGTACCCAGCTGGAGCAACCCAGCAGACCTTAACTGCTCTGTTCTACGTTCTCAGAATTTCTTAGGCACGTTAGGTTGTTCCTACATTTAATCAGTTGACGTGTTTTATGCAGTTCACTTGACTGGCAACTTATACTGATAAGCTTTGGTTTTATTTATGGCAGCATTGTCCACAGCCAGGCATTGCTTAGACAGTGGGGTGTTTTTTTTGGGGGGGGGTGGTTGTTTTGTTTTTTTGGTGTATGATAAAGTAAAATCTGAAATTACTGATAAATACAAACAGAAATAAAAATATTTTGTAGGGTGCTTTTGGAGTAGGCCTGCCCATATAAAACGCCTTTCTGGAAGTTGCATTAAATAGCGACCTCGAAGCAACGCAAAGCTCATGGTCCTCATGTAACGATAAACCCTCCTTTTGCACCAAGGTAAAAAGGAAATAAAAATATAAACGTATGTATCATCAGGACCTGAATAGTATATCTGGACCGTGCGTAGTGGAAGAAATTTAGTTAAAATCTTATTTTCACTTCTCTCCGAAGCAGTGGTTCCCAAATTTGGACAACTTAAAAAAAATTGATTTCTAATACTTCTTTGTGCCCTCTGCCCCCACTGCTTCAGAATCTCCAGGGATGGAGTCCAAAGATTGTGTGTTTTCCAGTTTCCGCAGGTGACTAAGGGCACCCAAGATCCTGGGATCCAGCTTGCTAATAACTTCCAGTGTTAATTCCCTATGTCCGGGACAGCCTTTCATTTGTTAGCAAATGTCGCCCTCTAGTGGAACAAATTATGACCTAGCCTTTGAGAGTTTATGCCTCATTTCTGTTTTAAAGCCCTTCAAAATTTAATTTTAAAATGTTTATGAAGTTGGTTTGCAGATAGCTATTTAGTGAGAGGGTAGCTCCCTTTGAAAGAAAAATCTGGCAAAACCAAAAAAGGAGGGCATGGTTGAAAGCTCCAGTAACTTCTGGAAGGAACAGTGTCTATCAGGATAACTTGACTCTGACTTACTTTTAGTGATCCTGGTGCTGTTGCTGAGCTTCCAAACACACTTGAACTTACAGTACATGTGTAGTAATTGTGGGAGAAATGAAATGATGACGCAAGAGTGTCTGGTAGCAGGCTTTTTATCTCCTTTGTGTCCTGATGTTTAAAGGAAAGTGAAGAAAAATCGCTGTCACTGTGAGCAGTTTGGTTCTTAGGTAAATAGGACTTTGACCCTTCCTGTTCTGGGATGATTGTGACACTCCGAGTGTGACACTCATTCTGAAGAACTTCTCTTTGCTATAGAATCTAACCTACTACACACTTTCTTGTACCGCAATAGTGAGTTTCTTATTATCGCAGTTAATATTTATTGGCTGCTTGCTACTGTTTGGAAATACGCAAAAACACAGGCTTTACATACAGGATCATCTCCCCTTATCTGCACAGCAATTCTCTGAGGTGGGTGTTACCAGCCCCATTTTCCACGTGCCACACTGAAACCTGAAAACGTTAATAGCTTGGAGGGTAACACACAGCCAGTGAGAGGCACAACACGGGTTAGACTCAGCTACCGACATGACTTCAGAGCTTGTCCAGGCCACCTCAGATGCTAGAATGTGTTCCACCATTATCTGGTTACTATTCTTGCCCCTCCCACAGCATTATGACAAAGTAAAATTATGTGACTTGTAAGTGTAGTTAGGCAGTAGCACAGATTAGCATGTCCCTGGAATATTAATGACAACCAGAAGTTTATACAAATATGTGCCCTATCTCAAATGACATGCGAGTCTCCTGATCTTATCTGGGGGCTGAGCAAAAGACTGTAAGAAACTGAGTAGATATTTGGGAGAGAATAGTGAGACTTCCCTGAGCTTTCCGCCCTTGTGGGTAGTTCAGTCCAATCCTGACTTTTGTTCCTTGCTCCTGAGCTGTTTTGTTTCACACCTGTTTGTGCCAAGTCTGTGTCACCATGGTGTCTGTGTGGCCAGTATATAACATTTTCAGCCCTGGCTGGTATAGCTCAGTGGATTGAGCGTCGGCCTGCGAACCAAAGGGTCACAGGTTTGAGTCCCCAGTCAGGGCACATACCTGGGTTGCAAGCCAGGTCCCCAGTAGGGGGCGTACGAGGGGCAACCACACATTGATGTTTCTCTCTTTCTCTCCCTCCCTACCCCTCTGTCTAAAAATAAAATAAAATCTTTAAAAATTTTTTTTCAAAGGCCCAGCGCAGCACCATTGTGGAAACTGTCCTCTCAGTGCCTCCTCACTGTTCAGTCCCTCCTAATCCCCTGGGGGCTGGCTTACTTCCCCAGAACTCTCTGGAAACATGTCAAGCAGTTCATAAACATTCTTCCTCTTGTAAAATCCCAGTGGCCGTGCTTCGCCTTTTTTTCCATAGGCCTCTCTTCAGTTCAGGTGTGTTAACCATTCCTTTTTCTTGGACTTTCCCACTTTGAATATTACCATTTTCTAGCTCTTTTTCCTTTTTTCCAGACCTTTTTTTTTTTCATTTTTACGTTTGGCCGTTTTTTGATTTGCAAATTTTTTTTTTATTGTTGTTCAGTTACAGTTGTCCCGCCTCCCCCACCCCGTTGCTCTCCCCTGCCCCGCCCACCCCACCGACTGTGTTTTTCAAGACTTACTATGTATGTATACCTTACCCACGTTTCTCAAGGCTTAACATGTTTACCTTATACATTCTATTTCCTTTTCATGTAGGAGGGTTCATTCATAAATGTAACCAAATTTTAGAGCAGAAAGGAACTTTAGCTGTAATTTAATCAGCTTCATTTTAGAGATGACTTCATCTTTGACTTCTACAGGAATTATTACCACTCATTCATTCATTCTTTTTTCAATCCTCACCTAAGCACTTTTTTTTTTTTTTTTTTTTTTAAAGAGAGAGGGGAAGGGAAAGAGGAAGGGGGAGAGAAACATTGATGTGAGAGAGAAACATTGATTGATTTACTACCCTGTCTGGAGATGGGACCTGCAAACCTTCAGTTACAGGATGACACTCCCACCAACTGAGCCACACTGGCCAGGGTCAGAGATTCATTCATTCTTTTAACATATCACAAATGGCTTCTGAGTACAAAGGACCGGTACCATGAAGGAACGTCACAAGAGTTTGCAAGTCGGGAAAGGTGATAGGACATGCACATAGACAACCAACATACAAGGTTGGCTGTGAAGTATGAGAAGGCAGGAATAAACTCGGAAATAGAACTACAGCGTTCAAGACAGAGATGGGTCTGGTGGAAGAAAGGGGATGGGAAGGATAGAGCAGAGAGGGCTTCGTGGAAGAAGTGGCATCTGTGCTGGGCCTTTTGCCACTTTTGACAGGGGAAAAGATATCCTACAGGGAGAGGAGGACCTGAACGGAGGGTTGGGGACAGAAAAGCACGGTGCGGGAGCCCAGGCTGACACATCACTGAGCGTGTGCTTGGTTTCCACACGAAGGAGCAGTGGGAGATGGGGCCGAGTGGGCAGGCAGGATGGGCCAGTGGGGGGTGGCACGAAAGGCAGGCTGGGCTTTCTCTGGTAGGCAGCAGTGAGACGGGACTGAAGTTGTGTTCCAGGGGGAGAGTTAGGGGAAAAGGCAGGTGTCTGAGAGACTGTTAAGAGACTCTTCATCTAGAGCAAGAGGAAGGAGGGGATGGGAGAAATACGAGAGGCCTTGCTGGGGCAAAATGGCATTTGACTTGTACAGTTACACAAGCAAGAAGACTGAGAAGGAATTCAACAAATTTGTCACGTTTACCACATTCAAGGCGCTGTTCTCACTGCTGGGACCACAGAATGAGCGAGCACACAGGGCTTGCAGCCAGCTCTGAGAATAGCAGGTGTACTACATGGCGGGGACAGACCTGTTGTCTGTCCCCTAGCGAACGCCTACGCAGGCTGGCCCAATTGTATTACTCCACTGTGACAGCAACCCAATGATGGCCCCAAGCAATACTCTCTCTCTCTCTGTGCACACGCAGCTGTACCCATCAAAAGGCAGAGCTTATTTTTCCGCCCTTTCAACCTGGACTGGGTCTGTGACTGCTTTTGAGCAGAAGTGATACCCCAGGACTTCCCAGTACCGGCTTAAGAGGCCTGGCAGCTTCCCTTTCCTTCTTTTTAGAATACTAACTCTTGCATGCTCTCTCTTGGAAACTAGCTGCCACTTACGGAGAAGCCCAAGCCGTCCACACACAGGCCACGTGGAGAACGGAGTTGCTCTAACCAACAGCTCCAGCTGAGCTCCCAGCTGTGCGACATCTGGTTGAGCCATCTTGAGTGTTCCAGCCCAGTCAAGCCCCTAAGTGACCTCACCTGATAACATGGTGCTAAAGAACCTCCCAGCTGAGTCCAGTTAACTCGCAGTTCATTCTGGGAGAGATAATAAAATGGTTGTGGTTTTGAAACATGGAGTTAGAGTGGTTCGTTACGCAGTAACAGATAGCCAAAACAGCTACCCATCTGGCCACCTTAACTTGACCCACGGGTACTCCATCTGACTCCAACTAGAACCATGAAAAGAGGGTTGTTTCCTTTCTAGCGGCAAAGTCAGGTGTGAGGCCCAGCAGCTGCCTCCATCCTGTACAGAAAGCCAATTCCAAAGGAAGAAGATGACAGACAGAAGCATAGATGCAGTTGGGGAGCCCTGGACAAGCCTGAGCTCTGATTCTAGTTGGCGTGAGATCAGCTGCCCAGCTCCTCTCCTCCTGTTTAACCAAACCTTCGTCTATTTACTGAGCTAGTTGGGTTGGGTTCCCTGCACTTAAATCAGTAGACCCTGATGAAAACCCTGGCTCAGCATTTCTAAGGGCACCAAATCAACAATATTTATGATTACGCCTGGCCTATGGCCGATGATAATACCCTTCTAAACACACCATAATGGCAAACATATAAAGCCTGACAATATCAGTAATTGGTGAGTGTGTAGGCCAATGTGGGAGTGCAAATTAGAGCTTCCATTTTGAATAGTTTGCTATTATCTAGAACGTTGGAAATGTGCTTACCCCGCAACACAGCAATTGTGCTTCTATGTACACACCCAAAAGGAACTGGGCACACACAAAAATATTCAAAGCAGCTTTGTAATAGCTTGTAATAGTAAAACTGGAAGCTACTTTAAACACCTAATGTGAAGAGAAGAGATGTGTAAAATGCAGAATAACTGTGTACTGAAATGCTACACAGCAGTGAACGTGGTTGCATTACATGCAATAAATAACATGAATGTCACCAATATTAACAATAAAAAGAACAAGTCACAGAAGAATATATACAGTGCATTCCTATGAAGCTCAAAATCAAGCAAAACTAAATAATATACAAATATATGAAGAAAAACTAAAAAGAAAAGCAAAACAAGACAAATTAAAAATTCAGGATAGTAGTTTTCTCTGAGAGAGAGAGAGAATCAGGACCAAGAGGTTGGCTTCAAAGTTATTGATGATATCATTTTTCTTACACTAAGTGGTAAGTACATGAACATTCAATTAATTATCTCCAAACCACACATATACTTTATATGTATTCTTGTATGCAGAGATAATGATAATTCATAATAAAATTTTTAAATAAAATTTTAAAAGGCAAGTATCGCATTGGGCTAAACACTATAATTCAACCATATGCCTAATACAAAGGACATGTTAGCCAAAATAACATAGAAGGGTTAAAAATAAAGGGATGGGCAAAGTCATATTGGACAAACACTGACCAAAAAAAAGACATAAGTAGCAATGCTAATCTAATGTAAGATGAATCAGAGCTCAAGGCAAAAACCATAATAGCTTAGTGTGTTATTTTATACATAAAGATATGTAATCCACAATGGAAATATTATCAGTCACAAACCATAATGAGATAAACAGCATAGCCTCAAAATACACAAAGCAAATAATAAAAATAATCAAGGAAAATGACTGAAGCATAATTTCACTTTAATTTTTTATTTTTAAATTTCACACAGTAAAAGGAAATCTTTTGGGTGAACAGTTCTACGAGTTTAGATAAAAGTCCTATAAGCAACACCACAGTCAAGATACAGCAGTTCTATCACCCTCCAAAATGCCTTCATGCTGTCTTTTTGTGGTCAGATAACCCCACACCCTCAATCCTGGAAACTCTTTGATCTGTTCTCCATCCTTACAGATTTGTCTTTTCTAGAATGTTATATAAATGAAAACATCTTTTGAGTCTGGGTCCTTTCACTCAGCATAATGCCTCTGAGATTCTTCCAAGTGTTGCATGTATCAGCAGTTTATTCTGTTCTATTGCTGAGTAGCATTCAGTTGTATGGATGTGCCACGGCTGTTTACCATACTTATGGTTCACCCCATAAGAGGCTTTTGGGTTGTTTCAGCTTGGGGGTGGGGGGACGGAGATTATGAATAATGTTGTTTTATAAACATTTGTGGACAGGATTTTGGGTGAACATAAATTTTCATTTCTCTTGGGTAAAAACTTAGGGATAGCTAGGTCATATGTATGGTAAGTGTATCTTTTCCAAAATGGTTGTACTATTTTGTGTTCCCAAGTAGTAGCGGAGTAAAGTTCTTGTTGCTTTGCATCCTCACCAGCATCTGGAATTTGAAGCATAATCTTAATACATCCCCAGCAGGCGATGACAGTGCATACAATCGCAATTGAGTATAAAAATACAGAGATATGGACAATATAATTACGACACAGCTAAGGCTGATTTAATAATAACTATGTCATGTCAATATTTGCACATGATAAGGAAAGAGTTTCATTTTAAGAATTTGTGGGAAAAAACAGGTCATATTCTAGGCCACAAAAGACTTTAATACACTTTCCAATGTAGAAGCTGTACCACAATGTAATAAATGTTGAAATTAATAACAAAAGTTTAAACAGCAATAAAAATAATTGTAAAGAAGTTACAAAACACCTGCCAAAATAATTATCACTTTGAATCAAAAAAAATTTTTTAAATATAACTTAAGACTATGTAAAAAATAAAATAAGAGCCTCATTCAACTACAAACCTGTCGGCTGAAATATTTTCATCATTACGAAAAAGAAAAATTCCTCATTAAGAGCAATAAGGAAAACAATTCCCAAGGAAAACAGGATGGAAATGAAGATAACCAGAAATTGTGATTGTCCACTGTTCCTTTTCCCTGTAAATCAAGCTCTTAGAGGGCAGGATCATATTCCTATCATGCACTGGTGAACAGTGCTGGCTCCCAGTATAAGCACAATACCTAGAGGCACTTTTAGCTTTCCCAAAGTTCGGCCTTCTTTCCTTTGGGTTTCCACAGCAGGCTGCTATTTTAGCATTTTTAAAGTATTGCAATCACGTTGAGTTTTCCACATCACACCTGTCCTTTAAAAATAAATATTTGTTTACCACTCAGAATGTGCCAAGCGATTGACACTACTTCACTTATCAGTATAACTTTTAAAAAATATATTCTTTTTCAGAAATTGAGGATCAGAAAGGCTTGGTGATCAAGATCATAAAATGAATTCATCACACGGTCAGGATTTGGCTGTGCACAGTTCTACTGTCACACACAAGCTCTTCCTACCGGAAGAAGCTACTCTGAATTCAGAGGCAAGGTTAGCTTGTCACTTTTGTATCCTCAGCTCTTAGCCTAGTTCCTGGCACAGAACAGCTCAAACAAATTCGGCATTACTTGCGTTCTGTTGTTTGTTAAGTTTCCTCTTGTGGACCGTAAAGAGATGCGCTAAATTACAAGCCGGCGACCGAGATGTGGAAAGAAATCCGGAAGAATTAGAACACTCGGTGATTCTCAGTCTTTTCTTGCCTCTCATCTCCATGGTTGTCTTATAGCCACTCTATATTCTGGAGGACTCAGCGAGCACGGCCAATCATTGGACCATCTTCCAGGCACGTGGCCTGAAGTTTGACTTGCTATTGGCAAGCATGGTAATGGCCCGCCCAACCCGCTCCTTTAAGTAGAAGCCGTGGGCGGTGCTCCTCCTTTCGGTGGATGTGAAGCTGGAAGGTGAGGTGTTTTATACAGTGGGTTGTGGTGGGTCGGCTCCTGGTGGGAGGCGAATGGCCGGCGGTGATGACGTTTATATCAAAGCACGTGTTAGACTGCTGACAAGGGTGATGCGAACTGGAGTCTGAGCTTGGCCGCCGCGGCGGCGAGGAGGGAACGGGCCAGCGGGGCACACCCGCTTATCCACCGCTTTCGTTGTTGCAGATTCCAGTCGGGCCGAGCGCATCGGATCTCGTCCTCCCAGCCCTTCGACCCTCAATAAAATGGTTTCACCCCAGCGCTGGTTGTTGGTGTTTCTTACCGGGACGCGCTGCCTTTGAGCCCCCGCCGCGCCTGCGCGTGGCGCCGGGGGTCAGGCTGCAGCGCCAGAGCAAGTGCTTGCGCATAACTGGGGCCGACTGCTTCCTCGCTGGCGGCCTCTTTAACCGCGAGCGACACGGCGCATTGCGCTGCTGAGCGTGGGTTTTCAGGGGGTTGTGACGACCCAGGGCTTAAGCTAAGGCTGAAATGCCGTAGGAAGAGGTCGGGGATCCTGTAGGCTCTGCTACCTACTAGTGCCTGCCTTGTAAGCCCCGGCTCTCATCTTTCCTTCAGTTAACCACGGAGTGGATGGCGGTAGAGGAGTGACTGGCCTTAAGCACTTTAAGGGCGTGGTGATGTGTTTGACAGGAACTTAATCTGGCTAAGGTGCAGCTCCGACCTTTTTACAAAAACGACCAGTTAGGGCTAACTGCTCATTTGGGTACGTGTCAAGCGTGGGGCTAAAGTGTCGGGCAAATAAATGTGCCCGAGTATACGAGAGTAGTTGTGAAGGTTAGACTTTGTGCATTACCGGTCACAGTATAGCACCTAAATATTTGCACAGTATCTAACTTGGCCTTAGATTTAATGTACGTCGAGGGACGTGCCCACTGAGCAATACAGTTCAGGGCTATCCAGCTCATGTCAGGTGTGAGGCACTACCTGGGATCCTTGAGAGTGCAGGCTGGTCCGGTGATCACACAGAAAACTGACGCTGCTATTGGCCGCTGAGGGCCCATACCCACTGTTGATTCTGTCCCTATTTAAAGATTCAGTGGAAATAACTTAGATGCTTATAGCTAGTATTTGACATGAGATATTTATTTGTGAAACAATGCAAGCGATTGTAAATCCCCACATACTAATTTGAGTGCAATAGGGTACAGTCGTGTAATCTCTTTACACAGTAGTGCATCTAGTCCTTTGCCTTCAGTTATTGCACAGAAATTATAAAGACCAGTGAACAAGACATGCGGACTGACCGGCAAACTGGCCTACACGATGAGAAATTAGAACAGCACACCGACTGGAATGAGCAAATTTAAGTCAAATGGTTTAATGGTGCAATTAAAGTCGTCAAATAAGGGAAGTAAGGGTTTGATTTTTTCAATATATTAATTTCTTTAAAGTCACGTTCAGGCAAGGTGCTGTTTAAAAAAAAACTTAGCTTAGTACACTTGTAAATATCAAAAGTTACCCAAGGTAATTTTGATGTTGAATGCAGCTTTAAACAAATCATTTTAAATGTACTTCTCAAAGCAAATTATACAATGAGGCAGGGCCTCCACACTTGTAAACGAGACATTCTGACACAAATGCACAAATTAAAGTTGGCAACATTGAAGAAATGTCATTAACTTTGAGATATGTAGTGTTTGATGTTGAGCAAACTTTTGGTCTTGACTCACCATCAGAGCTGTTCTGTTTGGGCCATCAGGAAACATCCAGAACCAAATAGATGAACAAAGCCTTTAGATAACCTGTGTAAAGTTTCCTGGAGCACACTAAAGGTGATCTGGTCACGTGGTGGTTAACATTTTCACATATGCTCATGTCAGGAAACCATCTGGGGTTAGAACCAGGTGATTGTACCTCATTGGTAAAAGGCTTGGGATGGTTTGAGCTCATGGCTTTGCCTAATGTTCACAGAAATCTCACTGTCCCCACCCCAGCTGATAGTGTGTTAGTGTATGTTCTATGGCTACTTGCTTCCAAAATGCACAATTTAATATGAAAGGTTGCTATGCATATCTCGTTATCACCAATGAAATAGTTCACAAAATTCCATTCCCCACCCTCCACATGATAGTTACCACGTTGACATTCAGAATGTGGAGGCCTGCACCATACACAGACTAGGAGTGAGAAAATGTTTCATTTGTGCTCTGGCTGCCTGAGGGAAAGCTTTGGAGTTGAGGCAAGGGGAAGGAAGCCTTCCAGTTGTAGCTTTGCTCTTAATGTGCTCTTTTGCTGCCACAAAAACTGGTAGACTTAAACCCATGGTGTGAGTCATGTAACCTCTGTATCCACCGTGATGATTCTTCAATCTCCTTTGAGTCAAAGCTTTGCAGTAGGCAATCCAGACACCAGTCACTGGACACGTGGAATGACACCTCACAGTGGAATGGGCACTGGCAGGCAGAGGGCAGAAGCTGTGGCACGAGGAAAGGCCTGTGCTACAGCACAGATGGCAGCCAAGAATCCCACACCTGGAGCTAGACCTTGTAATACTGGCAACGTCTGGCCTTCACCCATCACAGCTGATCAGCAGCCTCCATAAGCGGGTCTTTCAGGAGGCAGGAGGTGGAGCGAGGGTCCATGGCTGAGTGCATTATAGGGATATAGACATCATCCATGTTTGGCATGACAAAAACTTTCTGTAGGGAGAAAGAACAGCCGTGTGGGAAACTTCTCAGGCTGCCACCCTCCCTACTCTTGATAATTTAGGCTTAGGCAAGTTTTTAAAATATAGGTGAAACAATATCCTACACGTACCAAATTAATTCTACCATATTTAGAAAGAGTTGAGTAATCATTACATGAACACAAGAACCCAAAAAAGTCAGCCCTGAAGGCAGAAGCAACCTTTCATGGGCATATAATAAAATTATTCATAAATTGACAAATAGACTCAATGTTAAGAGAATTGGCTTAAGCTGCTCATATTTCTAAATTACAATATGCAGGAGACATAGTTCACGTGAATTTATCCATTAACATCTAGCAGCAAACTATAACTTTTTAAAATCAGAACCAGACCAAAAAATCCTATAGTGAATGCCCAAAGGGTAATCAGTGATTGGCAGTAAAGGTGCTTTGCCTGTTTATAAGCTAGTTTTATATAAGTGAATTTGGCAATGCATTCAACCTTCAGTAATGCTCTCTTCCAAAATCTTAAATGAAACCAAAAACAGGTGGCTATGGGAGAATGCAGAAGTTATGCTTTAACTTCCCAATCTGCCTCAAAAATACCAGGCACCAATCTCTGTCCTCCTGTCCTTTCACTTCTTGTACCCTATCCCCCTGAGACAGATGACCCACTTAAATTCCTAATGTAGAATCTAGGGAGATAAGACAAATTTTTTAACTGAAAAGCACTTTTCTGTTTGGTAAAATTAAACTTTCCAGAAATTGGTTTTCAGTTATATTTAATCTATAGCTTTTAAACAGTAAAAATATAGTTTTAAAGAAAGTAACTCAAAACATACCACTGCAAAAATATGTGTCTTCTAAAGGTGAAATTCAGTATGAAGTGAATAAATTGCTGATGCATAAAACCTTGAAAGACAACTGTGCCTTAAATATCTAACTAATTAAAAACTTGATAAAAACAGCTCATCCCAGGGCTTTGGTACATTGCTATTGTCCTTTGGTGGCAGAATGCAGAAGACAGGCTTGGAGAATGAGCTCGGGCTTAGTAAACTCCCAAGTCTACCCTAGACCCACACAGCAGGGACAGGCCTGGTACCTCTTTAGATAACTGGGGTTGGGGACAGCTGTACACAGAAGGGTTTCCATGAGAACTGAACAAACTGAGCAAGGTGGACCTCGCATCGGGCAGGAGCAACTTCACAGACAATGGGTGGGTAGCTCCTAGCTACCCAATTCCAGAGCCCACAGAGTCCAAAGCCCCCAGCACGCAGAGGGCTTCACCTTCACCAGGCATACTGGTGCCAGACAGTCACTTTGCCCTTTAACCCCTTTTTGGGTTTCCTTTTTGAAGAGTACTTAACAGGGGGCTGTGGATGAGTTTCAGAGTTTCTGAAACCGTACCTGACATTTTACACCCGTTTGATCATGTGTGTACTTTCCCGGGGTGAGGATGCTCAGCGCAGGGTCCTGACCCACGTGAAGCAGAGCCTCTGTTCTCTACCTGGAACTCCCGGCCTTGGTGTGAAACACTAGAGGACAATGCAGGCTTACCTGAAACTCTTGCTCCAGTTTCTTCTCTATCCAGTCTGTCACATGAACTAAAGTCACTTCTCTCTCTCCAAGTTTTGGCCGAGCTTTCAGCTCTACATATGGTGGCTTCCGGAAACCATACCTTAAGGAGGGGGAAAAAAAAAAGAACCACATTTAGAAGTAAAGAAAGGAAGCAGATGAGTACCAACAGCAACATTCCTCATTTATACAGGCCTTTATCACTACTGAAACGTTCTTAATGTGACAGTCCTCTCTAAAAGTAATTTGGCACAGCAAGAATGAATTGTGAACTCCTTGTGTCCCTGGGCAGTGTGTATGTAGCACTATGATGATCTGAGAACACTTGTGACAAACTAGGAAAGCCAGGAAGCCCCAAAGGAAAAGTCAGTGTGACCTGGGCTTTGTTTTCCTAAAAAGGCAACAACCTTTTTTGTCTCTATTTTTATAAAAGTAGTATATATGAGATTTTTCCAGAAGGTATCCAGCCATCTAATATGAAAAATAGAGACATTTATTGAAGAAGATACAAGATACAAGAAACACTGTACATAGGACAATAATTCTTCAGTTCCCTTCAAAGTAGGGACCTTGGGACCTCACACAGTTCTCCCAATTGCCATTAGCTGCCTTGTCGTATTTTCCTGAATTTCACTGACAGTCTGAAATCTCTTCCCTTTCAAAGGTGATTTTAGTTTTGGAAACAGCCAGAAGTTGCAGGGTGCCAAATCTGGGCTGTAGCAGGGCTGAGTCACCTGGGTGATTTGATATTGAAAAAACTCTGCACCAGACGTGATGCATGAGCCCACGCATTGTCATGATGAAGCTGCCAATCACCAGCTGCCCATAGCTGTGGCCTTCCAAATCATCCAAATAGTTTCTGCAGAAGAATGTTCAAGCCTAACACAAAATTTGATGCAGATTTGTTGTTCTACTCACTTAGTCATTTTGAATGTGACAGCCACACAGTACACATGCTCACTCAATGGCATCTACTGCCCCCACTGACTAGTACAGTGAAGTAGTAATTGTTCACCCATGTGCATTGCAGTCTACTCTCCTTGGCTGCCCAGTTACATAGATGTCGTGCAAACCATTCTTGTTATGTTAACAATGGCTGGACTTTTTCCAGACAGACCTTGTATATGTTACAAAACCCAAGATACACAAGTGTATAAAGTGGAAAGTGAAAGACAGTGCATCTCTCTGAATCTCACTCCCAAGATGGGACCACTAAGAGAGAAGTGGTCAATTTCCCCGGCACTATGTAATATGCACAGATAAATAGAGAACGTTCTATAACCTGCTTTTTCATTCCACACCACACTTACTATGGCTTCTCGATGGAGCAAACTGGCACTCAGAACTGTTGGTAAAGTATCCAGATGAGACTGTGTGCTATCGAACTATTTAAAAACTTCAATCTGTCATGGACCAACGTTTTAAAAAATACAGTAAAGATGTCAAATTGCTATAAACATTTATTAACACCCTCAATATCTACACTTATCTTTGTGGATCATTAAAAAATGGCTCAGAACTTAAGCATGCATTGGGTAGCATTATCCTAGAGGCCTTCTATTTTATCTCCCACTGAGCAGTAGCATTTATAACTGATAAAGCTTAGAAGGGAAGGAAATGTTATCAACTTGTAGTATTTAGAAACATTTTCAATTAGATTTGGAAGACTGTACAGAAAGGTATTAACTAGTTATTTTATTATTTATGCTATTACAGTTGACCCAATTTTCCCCCTTTGTTTCCCCCACCCAACCCTTCCCCCAACTCTCTCAAGTAATCCCCACACCATTGTCTGTGTCCATCGGTTAACTGGTTATTCTTGGATGATAAGATTACAGGCTTTTTCCCCCCTATTTTTTTCCAATGAAAATATTACTTTAAAAAAATAAAATATAAAATGGTATTTTAAAGTTTTTACAGGGAAACGCCAATAATAGCACCAAATAATTAGTCAACTCAAAAATTCTCTTTGAATCATTTCTACAATCCCTTCTGAACACTAAGGAAGTGTACTGCTGCCATGCTGGCTTCACTACCATAGAGCAGAGCTGTCCTCTTCATACGAGTGCAGTTCATGGTACCACGAGGTCTCGTATGCAGTCCTGTATACACTTAAGTATATTCTATAGGACTTGCAATGTCCACTTAAAATTGAGATTCAGATAGTGATTCCCTTCTGCTGGACCCATGAATAATTTATTTCAGTGATTTTCAATCCTGACCAGTTCCCCAACCCCTGAATACTGGGCACTGGGCTGGGCATATCTTTATCTTTAGCAAGTCCCCATGTAACTGTGATATACAGGTGGGATGAGAACCACAAGTTCATTGAGTTACAACTCTTTGGACAGACCTCCTACCATAGTTACCAAATACACATGCTCCTCCCTCCTGAACATCTAGGTCCAACCCAGAAGTCTTGCCTAACCATCTAACACTCTGCTGACTGTGATCCCTGTCTGTAAAGTGCGGATAACGATGGCTCCTATCTCCACAGGGTGCTGTGACGATGGACTGAGTGAAGCAGTTACACCCCCAGCCAGGCAGGGAATAAGAGCTCTACAAATGGCAGCCATTCTTAATGGTGGAAGGAGTTGGCTCTAGAGAGGAAGAAAATCAAGAATATAAAGAGCTCATTCCATCAGCTTTACCTGTTGATCTTAAATCTTCCTAACACTGAAGATGAATCTTTAAATGTGAATTAACCATTCACAGAAGAAAGTAGAACTGGATTTACAACTAACATTAAGGTTCCATGAAAAACATCTTAAAGTGCTTCTGCCCAGGAGAAGGTACTTTCCGTGGTGTCAGGGGTAAGCAGGCTGGGACCTTTACAGTCACGCAACGAGAGAAATCACAGCTGCACCCGAGGGCTCTACTACGTACCATATTCGGTCAGTTGGGGGAGGTGGAATGTTGACTGCCAAGGTTCCTCTACATTCTTGTACTTCTACAGTTAGCAGCAGGGGTGTATTGGAGACTTCTTCAATCTTCTTTTTAATGAACTCTGTCTCCGTTGCTTTTTGGAAATATTTTGACTTGGTAATTTTATCAACAAACCTCATAATCTTACTTGTTCGATGACCTCCAACATACCTTTAAATGAGGGACACAAGTAGGTGTTAATATAAACTTCGCTCCTTCACAAATGAAAACTTTGTAGCTCTTCATTCACCTTGATTTAGACCAGAGTTTCTCAGCCACAGCACCACTGACATTTTGAATGGCGTAATTCTTTGCTGCGGGGACTGTGCTGCGCATTGTAAGATGTTTACCAGCATCCCTGGTCTCTAGCTACTATGTCACTGGCACATTGCCCTCAGTCGTGACAATAAAAAATGTCATCAGACATTGCTATATGTCCCCTGAGGGGCAAAATAATCCCCAGTTGAAAACTACTGCTTTAGACAAGGTGTAAACATCACACAAAGCTGAGTCTTGACAATGGAGGGTCAAAGTTCTCATAGGGCAAACTGAGAAGGCATCTCATGTTTATAACGCTCAAATACTGAACATAAATCCAGTGTCCCTTAGAGAAACCTCACCACTTCTAGGTGGCACTAAGAAACCATAGTGCATCGACAGGGACACAAAACAACTTCTTACTGACTGAATTTTAGGTGGTGTAATACCAACTTTGAATGGCAACTACTTTCTAAAGGGCTTAGGAACTTTTAAAGGAAAATGTTACATCAAGCTAACATGCTAGCAGGCCAACAAAGCAAGCTTTTGTATCTGGTAATATCTATCATAAGACTGCTCTAGGAAGAGAGGATACTCGCTTTTTAAAATCCTCCTCAGTTCTAGAGTGTCAGGAATTGTGTGTGTGTGTGTGTGTGTGTGTGTGTGTAGGGAAAAGCAATCATTCCTAAGAAGGTCAAGTGTGTAGATTTTAAACAATGCGCACAAACTTTAGAACCAACTCCTCAAACGTCACGATTCTCTTTTCATCTTCTGTAGGATTTCAAAAGTGAATAGAGGGATATTTTCCTACAGATGCTTCTGGCTTCTTTATAATCTTCAAACAAAAGGTCTGTACAGAGTGACTGTTTAAGCACTTTGAGCATTCCACAGCCCAAGTCACAGGCAAAGAGCCCCAAAAATGAAGTTCATGATCAAAGAAGACCAGCTAAGTAATCCACAGTTTCAAAATTCACCAAAGAAATCGCTTGAATGTCTCAGCTGTGTGGGAACTAGCAGCTCAGCAGAAGCATGACCCAACTGAAGGGGGTAATGCTCTCCACTGAGCACCAGGGGGCAGTGCTGTGTTAATTTGTGTTCCTTGTGATAACCATGCCATTCAATTCTACTATTTACTCTGAAGGCCTGAGAAAGCCATTTTGGTTGGGATCCTCTTAAGGAAAACTATACGGGTCTTTTTGCTTCAGGGTCTGGAATTTAGACAAGTCACTGACTTTGTGTTGCTAATGCAAAAACCATTCACTCAATGTGAAGGAGGAAGCAAGATCATAGAGGAAGAAGGGAAAATAGCTCACTCTCAACTTGGTGCTCTGACCGCTGGAGACCCTGGAAGCTAGATCCACTCACCCTTCGGCCCCTGGAAGAAGTGGTTTGTCTCCCATGCTGGGCTCTGGTGCATCGTCTTCCTCGGAGGAGCCAGCACTGGAGGACTCCTCATCGCTGTCAGCCAGACAGTACGCCCTGGGCCTGCAACTGAACAGGACAGAGTCACCACGGCAGCCTACCCATCATCTCCCAGGCTCTGCTTCGAAAGAGAAGACAGACGCTCCAACACCACCACCACCACCATCACCACACAAACCATCCTTCTCCCAACCCACCCCCCGAAGAACAAGCCCAATCCAAGAGTCCACGGATTAGACTGGTTACCCAGGAGATGCTTCAGTGCCAAGCCCCCTGGGAAAACGAGGATGGCTTGGGTCTGAAGAGTTCTTTAGTGCATGCATCAGGACAGGTGCTGGAAGTTTGGTGCAGTCAACACAAAATGCAGTGAGTTCATCAACAGTGTGGCAATAGCCGAGTGGGGAGGTGAATGGAAAGAATGATGGTTGTAACAGTGAGGTGACAGCTTATGTTGGAGATGTGACCTCCCCTCACCAATGACAGGGATGTTCAGGCAAGTCCCCTGATCGGCTGAATTCAAAAAATAAGATGCTCTCTGGTTTTGTTAGCTCCAAATTAGTTTAGACTCAACACTCCTTCCTAGTGAAACTACGTACCATATCCCACACCTGGCCCAGCTCCTGAAGGTCACTGAAAAAGCCAGCAACTACAGGGTACAAATTTCAAGAGACTCTAGGAAGCAACTGACATGAGAACCCAGGAACTGTCCTGGAGAAGTACATATTTAAAAGCCATTAAAAAAAAACACACCAAAATAATAAAAAGCCTTATTGGAGAGCAGTATCCCTCATTAATCTTTCCAGGTTGGATATTCCATTTCCAGGGGCATGGGGATTGCTGGGTTACTGAGGAGCAGTAAGTGATCAATGTTCTCTACCAAGGGTCACCAGGGGCTTCTTGGCTGAGCTTCGGCCCCACAAAAGGCAGCTCCCTCCTTGGATAATGGCTTTGCTTCAGGGAGGCAGATGGGCAGGGCCCAACTCTGAGGCTCAGAGACTTAACTGGGACAAAATGAACAAAAGACAGTGTGGTCTCTGAACACTATCGCGCACCATTAAACACTGTTAAAAATGGTCACCAAGTAGAGGCTGGGCCTTGTATTTTTGACAAGGACAAAATTACCAGGACAGGGCGAGGCAGTGGAACTTGGGTCCTATCGCCCTGTAGGTGCACCCCTTTGGGGTTTTCCTCTGATGTTGTCCTTGGGCCACTAGATGAAGCCTAATGGAGCAGTCATCTCCTAGCCAACAGGAGCCAAGGGCACCTAAGGGCAGAGCACACGCAGAGGCCCAGCCCTGGGTGGGCAGGACTGAAATCTCCGCCCCTGAAACAGGAGCCTAGCTGTAAGAGGACCTCGGAGTGTCCTCCCTGGCAGAACACCCGGATCCTCCTCAGCACCACCTCGGAAACGGGAGAGCCAGCTGCTTCAGCCAACAACTTGGGGGTCGTGTTAAAGGGAAACTCCTTCTGCTGACACAAAAGCCTCCCGTCCCTGGCCATGGACACAGCAGCAGCACCTAAGTGACTTGTTCTTCCTCTTCCATCAGAGGCCCAGCTGGTCCTGGAAATGCATACGTGTGTTCGCTGGTCACAAAGCAACTTCAGGGCTTTCCGTGGTTAGACAGCCCTCACTAGAACTTCTTTTATTTTACGTGTACTTAACAAAATATGATTTCCAAGGAAGCCTACATTGGGTCATGAGATGGGGAAAGTCAGGGGCTTATAACACAACCATCTCAGAAATGTATCTTACTTCTCTCCCTGTAATGAATGACTGGGCTCCTTGTCTCTCACCTACTGCTGCCAGATAAGGCATCTGCGTCCTGTTTCAGATCCATCAGCACGAAAGGCTGCCTCAAGATCTGGGACCACAGTGAAACCTGGTGAGCCACTGCCCACTCCTGTCCCCACAGGCGTTTGTCATTTGGCAGCCTCCAGACACAGGGCAGAAGATGCCAAAGGCTGAGCACTGCAGTGAGCTCTCAGGTTTCTGAATTAATCCTCTGCAGGGCAGAGAGCAGGACAAATTTTGTGGCTGGAGGTTAATAATTTAGACAATGCTGTAACAGTTAAAGCAGGTCTGATGACACGAAATTCTGATTTTGACCAAACGTTACCTCTACTCTGCAGGGGGCACCCAATACTTACTAATTAAATGTGTAACTAACTGTTTGGTTGATATTCAGTTTTATAACTAAACATGCATTTTATGATCTCAGCCTTATGAAGTAGCATGAACTTCAGAGAAAGACACACTGCACACATCCTTATTTATATAAGACGTGCTAGAATAAAGCCTAATTTTTAAAAGCACACCTTAGAATTCCAGATGAGTGTGATATCCTTTCAAAGAGTCACCTTAAAAGGCTTACAGCAGTTCTGCTGCCTCTGATAAAAATCTTTTTGGAAAGGTGTTTGGAGCCAGACACAAATGAAAAAGTGAATTATTTTATGACTGACACTCTGTCTCAGACCACACATTTAATTTCTTGGTCTCATCATTGCCATCAGCTCTGAACGACTTCTAGGCAATTTCTCAAAGATCCAATTCATCTACAAAGCCGGATGATTTTCTGTCGCTCAGGATAGTTAAAAGAATGTCATAGACTCCAGAGGCAAATCTTTAAAAGCAGCTCCAAAGTGCCTTCAGTAGTGAAGGATGTGCAGTTAAACAAGCCAGTGAGGTGGCTGCTCTGTGGGGACCACACAGGAGTGCACTCATTATCTTTTAAGAGAAATCTGTCCCGCACATCTGCCACAGACACACATGTGCGTACATCCACAGGGCCTGACGTAGTCGCAGTGAAGACTGCAAGCACTCGGCTCCCAAAACATCAGGGGCCTTGGGGTGGAGTGGTGGCGGTGGTTCAGGGCACACTGTGGACTAGTGAGCCAACGCAGAAGGGGGGGCCTCCGCATGCGGACTCGTACACCCCGCCCAGGCTGCAATGGTAGGGCGTGCACAGCCCACGTGCCTTTCAGGAAATGCCCCACTCTAAGGCCACCTTGCATTTAAAGAGCAGCCAACATACAGAACGTGTCCCTGACAGGCTCACTTTGGCCTCTTGAGGCAATTCCTAAAGTTAAGACTGCTCAGCTCACTACCTGAGTTCTACTGAGAACCTTACTGCCTCAAAGGTATGTTAACTACATATGTAACAAGAAGACTATTTGGGAAATAAAAAGACTAAAGGAAAAATGTCTGCAAAAATACAGTGTGTACACATTTCAAAGGGAAAAGGACTTCGCTAGAATGAAGCAACATGGATTTCAATTTCTCACCATCACCCTCAGGGTAATAGTGTGAAGATGTGAACCAACTTCCCACCCAGTAAGTAGGACTTCTCACAGGTTGAGCAGCATCTCCTCAGACTCCCCAAGGGCACAATCATTTGCACACTTGAGGGGGTGCTGACAAAAGCAGGGGGACAAAGCTGAGATCCTGTAGCGCAGGACAGCAGGGAACCAGCCCTTGCCCGAAAGGGAGGCTCCAGACTGGGAGCCACGGGCTACAGGGAGGACTGGAGGAAAAGGGCTGCTGCTGGCCACCGCTTCAGACGTTCTGCTCGCAGGAGGGCTTTACCATGAAGGAGAACGTCAGTGCCGAATCGCATGCTGAAGTGCATGCTAAGTGCATACTGACAGGGTGCCTCCACGTGCTTGGGACTGAGGAAGTGAAGGAGTGGATTCTAGAGTCACTTCTGGGATTTGGTTCTTAGCTATGGATGGGCTGTCAGAGGCTCTCGATGTTCCCAGAAATTGTGAGCCAAACGGTGCACGTATGGACATTTCTGAGAGGAGGGTCCAGAACGCTCAGATTCCCTAACGGATCCTTATGCAATGGCGTGGTAAGTGTTTAGGTGCACAGGCCGTTTTCTCCCAAGTGAAATGCTCTTGGATTGTGTTTTTCCTTGCTTTTAAAATTAAGTGACAGTCAACTGCATGTCAACATATAATTTAACACCTTCTCAGGAAGGAGCAAAATATTTTATACCAGACTCTACTGGGAAAAAAATGGTACTTTAGAAATATATTACAAAGTAAATAAAACACCATCATATTCTAAAAGCAGAGGATTTTTTTCCCCACACAGTCTAGAGAAGACTGCTTGCTCTGAAACATGTCCATTGTCTGATCAGCAAGAGTTTATAAACTTGAAATTATGCCAAGAGGGCAGGATGAATAGCAGCAGGATGAATAGCAGTTAACATGAAACACCTCAGTGGCAGGGATCTCAGGGACCCCACCCCCTTCCAATGGAGTCCCAGCAGTTCTGTGCCAGCACAGGCTGTTTCCAGAAAGGACTCCTTGGTACAAGTGCTGCTGACAGATGTTTGTGTGTCGTGCTCCCATTTAGTTACGCCACATGTTCAAGACTGCTCCTGCCTGACGAGCTTCACTTTATAGGCAGCTGGTTCTGCAGCTCCTGTCTTGGCTGGACTGATGATGCCTGGGTGTGCATGGTGGTGGGCGGGGGGCGCAGGGACAGAAGCTGAGTCTGATCACAGGACTAGATCACCCAGCAATTCAAGTCAAGGAAGTCTGTATGACTTGCCCTGCCAGGAAAGCCTCTTATATACTCCTGATCTCAATCCTCTCAGGTCTACAAACTGAGCCCTTACATCCAGGAACATGACAAAAGGACAAGCTTCCTAGTGGTGTCACATGGGACCAAATAAGACTCAGCACTGACAGGGTATGAAATGCTACATGGAGAGTTGATAAATACCACTCACCAGAAAATACAATCCACAGATTGCCGAATCCAAACATATTTTAACAAATAGAAAAATAAAAGGGAAATAGCACAGATACAGGTTAGATTGCATACAGCAGGTGAAATTCTCCAATTATTCAAATAGTAACATTTCATTAAGTAACGTGGATAAATCAGAATAATCTAAGTAAAAGGACATTCTTAAATGTATGACCCAGCTCCCCCATCTGCTCTTAGCACAATATAAATAGAAGTATCAGGTCAGTATCATAACTAAGCAAAAATTTAAATCTGTGTCTTATATTTAGACTCTGAGAAGGCAGCTCCCTGTGGCATTTTCCTGTCATCACACTGTTAAGTCTGCAGAGGGGCTAAAGATATGAGAAGCAGACTCCAATCAGCATTTTTATTTTGGTAAAAAGAACTATATAATTTAAATTTGTAGTCAGTCGTTTTAAAGGTGTATGGGAATGAAAAGTTTCCAGTTTACCCAGTCCAGGCATTCAAGGAAAAAAAAAAATCAAAATTTATTAATTAGCTCAAAATTTGGAATATCTACTAAATCAGACAAACTTTGGACATTAGATGCAGGATCTTCTACAAAGAGAGGCATTTACTAAACGAATCTATACTGTATTATTTAGAGAAAATACATCTCAAAACACTTTAGAAGCACCCTCTTGGCTATAAAATCAATCCCTAATTATAAATATTTGTGATTAAAGCAGAGCGACCCCCTAGAGACCTTAACCTTACCCACACATGGCTGTTTGTGGCTGTAAGTTGAAGGAGGTACTTTCTTGATGATTTTCTTCAGAGAGCATTTTATTGTGCAGACAAGCCTGCCCTGCTGGTCTGAGTCAGTGATGCTTTCTGGGAAATCGATACTGTGTTTTCCCACCCGCAGCGCTAAGGCCAAAAGGTGCTGAGTAGAGATGGGGACTCACAGTCTGCAGGGGTGAAGGTAGGGAACCATTCCCCGAAACCGTCAGGGGCCCAGAAGCACTTACAGGGAAGCTCAGTCGACATCTGGGACTACTACACAGCAAACCTGCTTCTCAAAGGCTGGAGGGAGAGGGTGGTTCCCCAGGGTTGCATTAGAAAATTCATAAAGCCCCTTACCCTTCTTTGCCAATTTCTCCAACCTTCAGGGCTTCAACAAGAGGCTCTTTACCTAGTTTGGTCAAATTCATTTTGGTCTCAAGAGTCATCAGAAAGGACCCATTGTAGGACATTTCCAAATCGATCCAGAGTCCTGGAGAAATGGTGAAAAAACAGAAGGTTTTTTCCCCTCCCAGAAAAACATGACTATAAATGACAGTATAAAAATTTATATTTGAAAGTAGCTAGATAGGTATCACATTGAAAGTCTATAGATATATATCACCTGTACTACCAAGGAATGAAAACAAGACAAGTGTGAAAAAAGCTTCTGGAAATGGGTCAAGCACCTGGCCGGTTGCCAGGATTTCAATACCCTATTAAAATGGTCACAGTGAGCTTGGTGCACACGTTAGAGCTGGAAGAGTCCCATCCTCTGGGTTCTTCTTACGTTTAGTAAGAGGATGGCTTGACCCAGGGCAAAACCGGAATGAGGTCTGCTGATTCCCAGGCCAGTTATGAGGCAGAAGAGAGGTGCTGTGACTTGACTATAAAGCTGGGCTGTTCTTTAAAGACACATGTGAGAACCACTGTCTTTCTTAAAATTATCTAAAATTGTAGGAGTAAAAAGGAAGGGAAATAGAAAACAGTTCAGGTTTAGCTTGGTATGATAAGGATAGTGACAAAACTTTTAGAGTCCTTTTCTTTCTGGAAATTGCCTAGTAATGGAAACAAAAGAATTAATGGTTGAGCCCCGGGATTATCCAGATAAAGCTGGGTAATCACTCTGTACCTTAGTTTAAAAACCTATCCCTTGGAAAAGATACTAGCGTCAATGAGATCATATCTAAGAGGCATTTAACTTTGTGAAATTTCACTGGGGTGGCCCACCAGCAGCAACCTAAAATGCAAAAGGGGATCAATCAATCACTGCAGGACCTTCTACACCAAAGTCCGATGACTCGGTAGGTAGGAACAGGATACACTGTGATGTTTCAGACTTCAGAGTGCCATAATACCTCATGGACTTTCCATTGAAATATGATCCTTCAAATGGTTGCTTAAATGTTAATAAATGACAACATTTAAAGGAAGCAGGAAGTTAATCTAAAGCTGTTGTCCACACGCAGCGGCATTTCTGAGCAGTTGGAGTAAACGACCCATCCTCCATTTGGCTGCCGTCTCGGCTAAAAGCTTTGCTTCACCTCAAGAAGCACTGATGGTATATAATTCTTCACTAAAGGCAGGATAGTTTCCAATTTGTTTTCAAAAACTTCTTTTTATCATAATTGAAGGTAAATATTTTCCATAAATGACCTGGTCTAATTAAATGATATGCAGATCAAATGTGATTGTCTTCTTTGCAGTAACTCACAAAACTGCTTTATTTCTTGCTTACATTAAGCAGTTAGAAATCATTAATTAGTTTGCCCTTCAAGGGTACCGTTCCTGGAAATAAAGGGCACATCTGCTTTCATAAAAACACTTAGTTATTAATCACTTCCAGTAGAAAAGGGATCAGGGCAATAGGCTTGATATTAATACGTTTTAAACTCAATACAAAAAGAACATCAATAAAGACAATATTTCTTCTATATCTCCAGCTTTATTTAACTTCAGAATCAGTGGACCCAAGTTATCTGGTTGCTGTATGTATTCAGACATAATCATTTCTTTTGAAAATTCTAGTCTGGTTTCCAGTAAGTATTAACGGTCTGTATTGCCTTTGAAGGCTGTCATATTAAGGGCACCAGAATTGTACTTCTTATAAAGTGGAAGGTTATGTTTGTCTGTTTTTTTAAATGTAGGGATATGGATACAGGCTTAGGAGGCTTCTGGCCCATGCTCCAGTCATTAGGACATTCCCTCAGCGACAGAGTGGTCCAGTGCTCTACCTTCCCTGAGCTGAGGCACGGAAGGGGAGGGAAGAGCACATGGAGCCCAGTCACATGGACCGGTCCTTAAGTTTCACTGGAAGTCTTGACCTCTGTGCTCCAGCCTCATCTGCACAAGGGAGACCACACTGATGTGTGTAGCCCGTGCTTGGCAGACCCTGGCCAGGGCTCTCCCCTTTCCCTGCCATCACCAGCCACCCTCCTTACTTCCACAACACTTGCTCCAGCCTAGCTTGCTGCTGTTGCCACGGCAGACCGGGGCCAGACTAGAGGAGGCTGCAGGGCCAAGAGGAAAGAGGCTGCACTGGGCAGCCAGAGAGCCCTGTGTGGGTTGGGGAGGGGACAAGAGGTGGACATCTGACCGAGTCTCTGCATGGGCGACAGGACCTGTTTTTATGTCATTGTCTGTAGCCCATGAAGCCCACCCACAGGGCTCTGCTCAGCCCTGGTTCTCAGTAAAAATGTGAAGAAGTCAAGAATGGTTTGAGAACCTTTAAAAACAGATATAAACTGCAAATATTCCAACAAATTTCTTTAATATGATGTGCTTACATTCAGATGAAGGCGAAGAGACAATGTTAGCATTAGGTGCAAGAACTTGCTTCTGTGACAAGATTCAGCAGGCAGAAAGCACCCTGGAAACCCGGGGGCACAACTACCTGCAGCCAAAGCGAACGGATTGTGTAACGGGTGAGTCAGAAGGCTGCCACCTTGCAAGGCTGAAAGATGAAATTAACAGTTTCTAGAAAGGTTGCCTTCCCACTGGGGATAAATGTGGCAACGATGTGAAGATGGGGCCATACGCTGTGCCACGAGTGGCATCTTAACTCTAACTGAGCTGAATGCTGCTCATGTAGATGAACGTAGTTACAGTTGTTTCTTAACAAATGTTAAAACTTGACTGTGCGGTATTTCATTTAACATGCCACTTTCCATAACCATCTGCTCTGGGTAGTGTTCAAGGACAAAAACCAGAAGGTGAGGAGGACAATTTTTTAAGCCTTTAAATAGGAGTAAAGCAGTCAGTCCTGAGAGGCTCTCCAGTAAGGACATGAACACAGACTGCTGTCTTAGCTTTGGGCTGCTATAACAAAAATACCACAAACTGGGTGACTTAAACAACAGACATTTATTTCTCACAGTTCTGGAGGCCAGAAGTCCAAGATCAAGGTGCTGGCCAATTCAGTTCCCGGTGAGGGCTTCCCACCTGGCTTGCAGATGGCCACCTTCTCACTATGTCCTCACAAGGCACGGACAGAGCAAGCCAGCTCTCTGGTCTCTTTTTATGAAGGGCACTCATGCCATCATGGGCACCCCTCCCTCAATGACCTCATCTAAACCTAATTAATTACCCCCAAATACCACCACACTGCAGATTAGTGCATCACCATATAAATTTGGGAGGAACACAAACATTCAGTCCGTAACAGGTCTCTCTCACACAAGGGGTCTTCATATTGAGGAGCTGTCCGGTGGTGAAGGGTGGTGCCTGATTACCAACAAGTCCCTATAAAATTGGCACTTTATTCTGCAACAGGGAAACACAGCTGACAATGACAAGCTTCAGTGAGCCTTCATGCAAAGACCTGTGAGCAGCTCAGATGACTGTTTTTCCACTCTGCAGCTTCATAAGGAAAGGCTCAGTTACCACCATCACCACCACGCAGAGACAGGCTGCGGCAAAAGTTACAGCTCACTCTATCCAAAAATGCTTACTGAGTTCTTAATGCAAGGTACCAGAGCTCAAGACACCGAGATGAATCTCTGCCCTCTGGAAGTTTATGCTTGAAGAATGAATATGTCTGGGCACCGGGTGCAGATCAGATCATGACGCCACCAGAGATAGTAAACAGCCTTGATGGGTATCACCAGACGACTAGAACAGGGGTTCTTCTGCCTTCTTCCTGGTAGTCTACTTAACAGGCCCCACGGCCTTAGGAATAGTTCCACCATGGCCATATCTATCTGGTAACTTCACTCAGAAGTTCACTGTTTTATTACTATTTTTTTTAAGAGTTTATTTATTTTTAGAGAGTAAGGGAGGGTGAGAGGGAAACATCGAGGTGAGAGATACATCAATCAGCTGCCTCTCATATGCCCCCAGCTGGAGACCTGGCCTGCAAGCCAGGCATGTGCCCTGACTGGGAACCGAACCAGTGACCTTTTGGTTCACAGGCCAGCACTCAATCCACTGAGCTACACCAGCCAGGGCTTTATTACTATTAAAACAACTAAGAGGCATCAGTCTCATTGGAATGGGTTTAACAGGGCATGTGCAACAGGAGTTGAGAGAACCTAAAGCCTTGCACACCTGGGCTTGGCCCTCACGTTATCTGCTCTTCCATTTCTTCTGCCTCTAACTATTGGTGGTTGATTTTCACTTTGAAAGTCAATATTTGACTTACAAGAAACAAAACTTCTTAAAATGGAGCATTAATAATATATTCCCAAGAACAGATGTTTGAGTTATTTGGCTCTCAGAAGAACTCAGCAGCAACTGCTTTGTTCCTAGCAAACAGACCGGTGGCATATTATTCAGATACCAGAGGAAACTAGAACTCCTTGTATTTGGCTGTATCTTTTAGGATAGATGTCATTTCTACTTTTGTCTACCTGTAAATGTTCTTGGAAACAGTGCCACCTTTCGAGGTGGACATAGTCGCAAATCAATCTCTCCTCTCCCACCTCTACCAAGCCCACAAAAGGGTCTTTTTTCTCCCTTTCCACAAAAAGTCCTTTTTCTTTGTGAAACACGATCTAGTCAATGTATGCTGTTCCCATCAGCACCAAGCCCCATGGTCTGTCCCTGTCACCATGCTCAGTCCTGGGCAGATGCTCTCCTAACATCTACAGTTGACAACAGTGTGGCAGGAGGAATGGGCGGGTCACACAGCCTGCCTCTGGTTCCAGTTTCTGAAACAGTCGGCAAAGTAACTTCAGTCCCAGCCCTGGATAAAGGCCCCAGGCACGATCGGTTACGGTCCGGAAGATGAGGGTAGATGGTGGACGCTGCCAGTCATGACTGAGGGCCTCTCTGAAGACAGAAAAGGTTCCTATTCCTGTTGGTCGTAGTAATCTTTCCACAGAATGTGACACCTTCAGATGAAATGTGGGTCATTTGGGTGCCCTCAAACAGGGCAAAACTAGTACAGCACTGTCCATGGTAGCTGCTCAATGACTATTTGCAGACTCAAATACATGCAGCGAATGTCCTGAAGACTAAATGAATCGACCTGACCCTGAGGAGCCACAGTCTGCATCCTCAATTCATCCTGACACTGGTCCTTGGCACAGAACACGAAAACGTGGCTGACAAGAGGTTCCCCGCTGAGCCCCATCAGGAAACTTTTACTAACAATAAGGCTTTGCGACAGCAGCAGCAGCAAACACTGATGGCTTACCGTGGGCCACGTGTCCAGTCTGAGCACTTTATGCGTACATTTTACCCCCACCACAAATGAAGGGGGCAGACACTACTGATACCAGCGCTTTACGGACGAGGAAATTAAAGTTGAGTTGTTGGTCACTGCCGAGGTTTCGCCCTGCAGAGCGACAGGGTAGGGTGCAAACACGGGCCGCCTGCTGCAGCGCAGAGCCGTCGCTCACGGAGAGCCCCTGGCCTAGCAGCTGTGGGACAGGCCGGAAGGCAAGCTGCTGGGTGGCCTCTGGCGAGTCCAGCCCACTCTGGGCCTTGGCTCGCACATCTAAACACAGCAGGGTCTGGCTAGGTTATCTGTGACTGCCCTTTCAAGTCTAAGTAGTCAATCTGCCCAATTCTCTGAGTGTTAGATTCTAAATTAATTTTTAACCACCAGAGAAAGAATATTAGAAGGGAATATACCAAAAATATACCAAATGTACCAAAAAGGTAACGTGGGCTGTCTCTGAATGGTGGAATGATGGTTAGTATTTTCCTTTTTATCTAAACATTCCAGTTTTTCCAACAATGAATATATGCTGAATAAATGAAGGAGCAAACATAAGCTACCCTGACAGAGTTAATACAACAATGGGAAGAAGCGTGGCTGAGAGGGGTGGCCTGGTGGACCCCAGAGGCCTGGACACAGCAGCTCAGGTGGGGATAAAGAGTGGGAAGGGGAGGCCAGTTTGGGAAGGCGTGACTTGGAGACAGGATTCAGGACCCCACTGTGTGGCCTGAAGAGAAGGAAGGAGACCCACACACACACTCCTTGGTTAGAGGTGCATGTGGCGTGGGGAGGGTCAGAGGTAAGGCAGGATGTGTAAAGACAGGTCACTACCACATGCCATTGGTGGGATGTGAGGATGCCCTAGGGAGGGAGGTTATTTCACCTTATTAACTACACTAGAACTTGGCCGTGTGTCCCAAAACTCAGACAAGCCAACATGACCAAAGCGTGATTTTATTCAGGGGAACTACAGACTTTGCTCCCTTGCAAGGCCATGAAAGCTGACAATGGCATTTTTCTGTCCATTTATTCTGGTAGAGTCTGCCAGCTTTAAGCTGTAGGATGGGTCAACTGTGAACCCAATAGTCCAGCCCCAGAGCTGACACTCAGAACCACCATTCCGTGTTGCCTCAAGGAGTGCATCTGGAAGATGGAGGGATCCAACCAGCTCTGGACCGAATATCCTTCCTGAGCTACGTACCTTCAACAAACAAGCACGAGTTAGCAAACATTAAAAAAAAGAAAAGTATGTGTGCAGGATCCCATGGGCAATGCCTCTCCCGAGAGCTGTTGAAGCCTCTTCACACTGGGTTGCCTTTCCCTAAAAACTAAACTCTGCTTTTCAGAGTCAGCTTTAGCAAGTCACCCCTGATTTTAACTTTCCTAAAAGGAGAGTTTACCTTAGAGCAATGGAATCCAAATAGTGTATTTCCTGCATGTCCATTTCTGTTTTACCATCAGTGTATCCTTTGCAGACTTGGAAAAATGTAATTTGATTAAACTTTTAAAACCCATAGGCTTATCATTCCTTTCCTCCCTTGTTATATAAGCAGCCAGATCTCTAAAACTTGCCCTGAAACGAGTTAATTGAGCCTCAAATGGATTAAAAACCAGCAAAGCTTTGATCTATCTAGTGCGGTGATTTTCAACTGGTGTGCTGCAAGAATTTTTAAAACATGCAATACCTGACTATTTGGTCAGGGGCACTGACTTGTTTTCCTTTACACTGCCAAATTAAAAAAAAAAAAAAAAAAAAGACAACAGACAGCACAACAATACAAATCTAAATTATGCTCTTTTTTTGGTCAGATCAGCAAAAAATATATTTTTTTGGTGTGCTGCAGGATTTGGGGTGCCATGAGATGAAAAAGGTTGAAATCGCTGATCTAGTGAAATGTCTTTCTTCAGAGGGACAAGCAAAGAGGCTGGAGACTCAAGATGGTTGGTGAATAGAGCCTGACAAAGCTGCCCTGGGAGGCTGCAGAGTTCAAAGCCATGGGATCACTTCTTAGATGCAGCTGTGGAACTGCTCCCTTCTCACTGGAAATTTCTATTAATTCAACAAAGAACAAATTCGGTCCTGAGACAAGGGACTGCTAACAGATTAGAAAACAGAGCACGTACACGTATTATTTACTTTCTTTAAGCCCAACTCTCTGAAGGTTTATGTTAGCTGATCATTTACCAGCTTGTTACAGACAGGTCAACTCCTAAAGAGGCAAAGAGCAAAGGGCAATCCAGAGCCAGCTAGAGGCAGAGGAAGGCAGGCAGCATCCGTGCGCCGACAACGAAGTGAAGATCCCAGCTCCACACACAACACAGGGACGATGCAACTTTTAAACTTTCACATGTGGTTAAGAGAGCTCTAGCTAAATCACGTGCAAAGAATCTTTGCTCGTTTTACTCTTAGTAAGCCAGGAATTAATCAAACCCAGGAACACTCAGATTTATTAAAGTGTAGATATAATTAAGAGGTGATAGGCAATCTCGACGTGCAGTATTACATGGACTTCTGCATTTGCAAATAATACTCCAGTCTACATTTCTCTGAAATCAATGGAGTACTCAAAACATGAAAACACAGGCTCCCTGTCAGCTGACACATTGCTGGAGAGAGAGCACTAGAAAAATAATCCCTTTGTATTGATATCGAATATATATATATAAAAACACAGAAAATGATTTCACTAAGTGCTTCAAGGGCCATCTGATATAGCCATACAGAGACGCAAGCAGATGTTAGAGGCTTGAAATTTTCCAAAACATTTACTTCAAAACAAATATCATTCTCTTAACATGATGTAATTATTTTCTTCTCTACTCTGTTCCTGAGCCTTTCGAGGAATAATGTAAATCCAGGTTAGGTAGAAAGAGGTTCACTTGAAAAGGGATCTTCAGGGGAAAAGTCCGCTGCTTCTGTGATGGGGAGATTTTTTTCCTGCCGGCCCATGGACTGCTCTTGCCCACCTGGCTCACTCTTTTCACCAAGCTTCTGCATACTAAATTTTTTATCAAGATCATTTAAAGCTACGTGCCACAAAATGCACAGAAATCTTCACATTTATTTAAACTTCTCTATGTATTCTAATCAACTTTCTTCCCCAACCCACAAGAGTAGATGTAAATAATGTGTCAGTAGCACATCTTAAAAATCAAATCTGAGAATCTTCCTCCAACAGAGAGGCTTACTCTCAAAATATTGCCTGACAACATCTTCCTTTTTCAAACACCTACAAAGCACCTACTAGGAGTGGTAAGGAACATAAAGATATAAAACACGAAGCTCAAAGAACCTGCAGCCTAGAAGCTGGGGCCAGGTAAAGATGTGGACACATACCCGGAGTGGCAGCTCCTGGAAAGAGTTCAGGGCAGGGCAGACGCACAGGTGAGGCCAGTGCAGGGTGCGTGGGGTGGAAACCCAGCCCGCTGCCTCTCACTCTGCCAAGGGCTGCAGCCATCTAGGGCAGGGACTGTTTTCTCGATCACACAAAAGCCCCAACTGGCACATGGGCATCTTTGACTGAAAGAGGACTTTTTGAGGGTCTGAGAGACTAGAAGGAATGGGGGGGGCAGTCCCGCTCTATTCCCCATCAGTTTGAGGCTGTGACTGTTAAGAACAAAGACAACCAACATGAAATACATGATTTAAAAAGTCCCCAACTCCCCCCCGACACAAAGCCTTGGTATTCAACCTGCAGTGACAGAGACATTTTCACACTCATATAAGTAGTCATTCCTCTCTAAAGTCAATTAAGAGTTACCTTGGTGATCAACATAAGGCTTGAAGGCCTGAAGGATTTTTGGCACAGCCACCCCCATGTCAAGTTCCGTCAGAGTTAGCTCATTCATAAAGTAGGGGAGCTGGAGAAAAGAAGTAAACAATGAATGAGGCGTTAGTATCTGGTAAATGTCAGAATTCAACATACTCTCAGAAGAGATGGCAGTCAGGGTTCTGGGGATACATTTATTTAACCCAAATTTATTGAGCACAAACCACGCACTAGGCATTGTACTACAGACAGAGCTGTGGGAGAGGCAGACAAAGTCGCTGCTCTCATGGGTTTTATCTGGGAGAGGCAGAAACAGACAAATAAGCAGACGAACAACTTCATGGGCTGGTTAGTGCTACGGAGAAAGTGAGGCAGGTACCAGGACAGGGGGAGTCTGGGGCGCGGGCGGGGTTGGCTGTTTTGGCTGAGGAGGCCAGTGAAGGCTTCTCTGAGGAGCGGTGTTTGGTCAGAGACCTGACTGTGGAGAAGGAGCCAGCCATGTTGGTCAGGTTAATATGGTAATTCCCAGTGTTGGCCAAAGTGTGGGAAAATGGATGGCTCTTAGACTGCCAGTGGGGAGTGAAGAAATCGCTACAACATTTCTGACAGGCTAACTCACAACATTCATTAAAACCCTTGAAAAACAATTACATCCCTTGACCCCGTGCTCACACTTCCATTTGCTCCCTGGGTTTGAGTTCCTTCGTATACCCTGGGGGCTGGCCTGTGCAAATCACAGTGTAAGCAGGGAAGGGGGGTGGTGGCGAGGTACAGAGAAGAGTGCTGTCTGGCATTTGTCCCCACCCTCTATTAAAGGCGACAGCGCCGGTCAAACAGGCGGCCCTCCCCACATGGCCAAACTACCCAAGTTCCAGTAACTGCCCCTATTTTTGCCCCTTCAGGGAGAGGTAGCGGCCCCCCACTGCTGCCAGCCCTACCCCTTTTGCTTTCTCTACAGAGACTCATACTTTTATAAATCTTCCCTTTGTTAAAAACTCTCCTCTTAGGTCCCTCCATTTGAGTGGGACCTCCACTAATATAGCTATCAGCAGGGATTTACTCTACAGAGGAAGTAACAAAGAAGCACTGGTATCATGCCTAGAAATTCGTTACTTGCCTCAAGACTACAGAATTAATTCACCTACATTTCCTCTACCTGGACTGTACTTGTAGGTGTTTAAAAACAGAGCAAAGCAAATCTTCCGTTCATTCCCAATTTTAGTGTAAGATGGAAATCAGGGATCCACTTTAAATTTTTTCCAATAATTAGTCAGGTATCTTAGCCTAGTTGTTGAACCACCAATACTTTCCCTAATAATGCCACCTTCAAAGATAAGATTCCCACTACCCTGGAAACTGTATTGAGCACCATGTTCTCTACCGGTATGAAGCTGCTTTTATTACTGCAGCTTTCTAATGCATTCTAAACTCTGTCAAGTCCCTCTTCTTTCCCCCACAAAGTTTCTAATTTTCATATTTCTCCATTTGAACATCAGAATAATTTTGCAAAATTTAAAAGTTTTTTTAAGGTTTATATTTATTAATTTTATTTATTTATTTTTAGGGAGAGGGGAAGGGAGAGAAAGAAACATCAATGTGTGGTTGCCTCTCGAGCACCCCCTACTGGGAGCCTGATCTGCAACCCAGGCACATGCCCTGACTGGGAATCAAACCAGTGACCCTTTGCTTCATAGTCTGGTGCTCAATCCACTGAGGCGCACCAGCCAGGGTGCAAAATTTAGAATAGTTTCTTAGAAAATTTAAGGTGCGCTAAACATTTCCCACAAAACAAGGTAGAATCTAGCCAGGAATGAATTTAATGCCCGTTTTCACTGGACCTCTTCAACTGTCTCTCTGCAGAGAAACTTATATACTTTTAGGATTCACCAGTCAGAGAACTTCATCTCTGATTTTCTGCAAGGGGGAGGGCTTAACTTAAAGAGGTTATGACGTCTGTGATGGACAAAACATGACTAGAGACAGTACTCAAATACACATTTCTGAATGGTGGTTGCTGTGTCTAGAAAAGCTTTTCCTAAAAGCATCAATGCTGTGGTCTTTGGTCTCCCAATCAGCCTCCGGAATGCTACTTGGCCAAGAATGTAGCCCAAATCTTACACCCCTGCCATCCTGCCAACCATCATTTTTATCTGTTATTGTCATTCTAATACCTACTGTGTCAGGAGCATGCTGGTTTTCTATGGAAACAGAGGTCCAACCTTGAGCCAGGGGAGCAAATACAGAGACAGGAACATGCTGTCTATCCTTGTGGCCTTGCCCAACCTCCTACCCTACCCACCCTACACCCTGCAGTCCTGAGAGGACCTAGGAAGAAGGAAGGGACTGGTGGAACCAGGGACTGAGAAAGACCTCAGAGGGTGTGGGGGGCTCTCGTTACCAGCAAGCAGAATGGGGAGGGGAAGGGGGTCATCAGCAGGGTCTGGTTGCCTACTCACTCACTGGAGAACCCAACTCTTAAGATTCTAGAACATCTCTCACTCACCCCCAACCCCCTCCTCGTTCAGATCTCTGATCTGAATCAAAACTCTCAGAATCAGGCCCTGGGGCAGCTTCCTTCATACCCAGCGGGGAAGGCAAGGAAAGGTCACTCCTGCTTTTCTCAACCAGGACCTCTCTCTGCCCGCCCAAATGGCACCACAGTGTGGGAGGAGCTCACTGAGTGTTCCTTATCTTCCTGAGTAAACCCAACGGGAACTGGACGTTCGGGTGCATGGCTCATTCTCAGGTTGGTGGGTGGCACGTTAGCAGCTATATGTAGTAACAGCAGCATTTGCTGACAAGGGCACAGAGCCCCTGACAACTGAGAGCCCCATGCTGGTGTTAGGGCAGCCGGCCAAGACCAAGGGTCCACTTGCTATTGGGGCAGAAACTCGGTATTCATGATAAACGCACTGGGCTGCTCTTTCAAAATGAGTCATTGTCATGTGAAGGGTGACAATCTGAGACTGCAGGGCAAGGCCGGCAAAGGGTTCTCCGCATGTGAGGCCCTCAAGGGATACCAGGGGACGGGGAGATCTTCGCCACAGGGGACAACTCGGGCTCCTCCAGCCATTCTGGCTTTTGACGGGACATCAACTCGCACTCACTACATTAAGGAACAGTTCTTCTAGGGATCCCTGAATACTGGTGATAATAGTAAGAGTTCCTTTGTCAGGGTGGTGGCAGGTTCAGAATTTGGTGCCTTTCTGTTTATTCCACTGCCAGGGTCCCCTCTGGTCTGCAGGGCACTTCACAGCTGAGGTCAGGGTGGGGGCACTGAGGCCAGCAATGGAGTGAGTACTGCCCCGCCTATGAATGGCTGGTGCCACTGGGTCTACATGCCTCTCTTCCACCTAACCTGCCAGCACTTCTGACCTCAAAAAACGAAAGGGAGTTTCAGTTTGTGAACTCCAAAACCCACGTGATGAGCAAAGGGAGAAGAGGGAAACAAAAGACTTTCCCTTCAACTTCCTCTGGGATGGGGGAACTTACTGTTTTCCACCAAGAGGGCAGAGGCCCTGTAGACTTCTGACTCCAGAGAGAAGCAGGGGATGCTGCCCTCTGTTTGTGTTGGAATGCGTGGCACAGGAAGAGCTACATCCCATCTGGAGCTCAGGCATGCCCTGCTTTCTGTCACACACTGCCAGGGCCCGCAGCCCTCCTGCTCAGGGAAGGGCCCATGACAGTCTCTGGGGAAAGGAAAGTGCCAGCCCCAGCCGTATGCCTCAGCCTAGGAACTCAGGCCCTCGACCACCGCCCCCTGACCAAGGAGGTTGAGTGAGCTCCAGGTTGAACATGGGCCTCTCATCTCTAAACATGGGAGGGTCGCTGCCGCTTCCTGCTGCCCCACGGACCTGGCTAACCGGGCAGGTTCAACCCTCAACCCACCTGAAGAACACAAACTGACCCTTGTCAACAAAGGCCTCCCAAACCCCTGGCCCGAATTCTGCCTTGAAATCCTCTCTTCCAGCTTAGAAGGTAGCCTCTGCCCTTCATCGGGGGCTCAGGAAGGAAGACAGAGCTGGTCTGTTGCTCAAAAATCAAATCAAAGCTCTTCTATGCATACGTTTTATTTCTGCTGCAATTTTACTTAGCACACAGACTCCTAGCATACAGTCCCTGAACCCTCTAAAGTCATGGGCAAAATTCTGTGCCACTGCGCTTTTTTCTAGGGAAAGGTCCATCCATTTCTGCTTCTCAAAGGTATCTATGGCACCAAAAGACCCACTGACTGAAGCTGCTGACTGTGCCACCTCTCAGTGAAGATTTGAGGGCCAAAGCGACTCTTCCTTGCCAGGGTCTTTGCTGGGTCAAAAATTTACTTCTAAGTAACTATATAAGGTCTCTTGGTGGCCAAAGGTGGTACTAAATGAGTCATTCAGTGGCAACCACAAGGAATACTTATGCAATTTAAACTCACTTCCAAGTGGGTCTAACTCAGCTGCAGGACTATTTCTTCAGCAAAAGGAGAGCCCAAAATAAAATAGCATCTGGCCAGAAGTAAAGGTCAAACGCAGACATATTTAGTGTGCAGTGCTAACTGTCCCAGCGTGGAGAGGGAGCACGCCTTGGGAAAGAGGTCAGGTATTTTCCTCAGCGTGTACTGGGTGGCTTGGACTGTGAGGCTGGCTGAGCTCCGGAAATACTAACTTAAAGATAACAGAAGTCTACACGACAAACAGGAGGAACAAAAGTTCACATTTTCCCACCCCAAATTCTGGATTATTACCTAGAATGGATACCGATGAGAGCAACACAAGGAAACAAGGAAACAGGAACAGTCACTAAGTCCTCAGATGCAGTTAGTCACACGGTCAAGGTCCCAGTCCAGTCAGGTTGTTCGACAAGAACTTATTGCGCTCATAGGTTCTATGTTTTAAACCGAGTTATTTTTCACTGAGAATATAATGGTACCAGACTTCCAGAAATTAAGAAATGTGAAGTACTGGAAGCATCTTGGGTGAAAAACAATACCTTTATTTTGCTGAGTTTCATTTGGATTTTCTTAGACACCAGATCTGACCAGTACTTCTCTCCTAAGAAGTCCCAAAACATTCTTCCAAGCAAGGCGTTCACCCAGGCTTCCTGCTCTTCCTCCTCAGGGGGTGGAGCCTCTGGCAACTGGCGAAAGAAAGGGGATCAAAATTAGCCAGAAAGCAGCTGGAGAACCAGACAGGTGTTTGTTTTTATAAAGTCACTGGCGGTCCTTCCCTACGGAGATGGGTGACCACGTGAGTCGTATTTCTTCCCTATAAATCACCAGTCTCACATTATGTCAGCGAAGAGAAAATGAAAGAAAAGCCGCCATTATAGACGAAAGCTCTTCACCTATTTTCTTTTTCTACCAGTCTTCCTATGAATCAGCTAATATTTCATGCAATTAGCTCAGTCAAATTGCCCTGCCCCCCAAATTAGCTTGGTACTGATCAAGTATCTGCCTACCTTTCTTCCAGCTACGGGTCCCTGGATGAGGAACTGTCAGGCTGGTCCCCACCAGGCAGCCCAACAGCTTCCCAGTGACTGGGACTCTCACATTCAGCCTGACGCTATGATTCACAATCCTCTTGGGCAAGAGACGGGAGAGTGCTTAAAAATGCTGGGTGCCTGGGTCCTCCAGCAGACATACTAATTTAAGTGGGGGTCACGATTTTAGAATCCCTCTCACTGAGGTAATGGACAGGTAAGGTTGGGGACCCCAGCCCTGGATTAGAGAGCCACTCTCAGGAATTCTGTGACACCCCTGCAGCTCTTCTCACCTGGGCCTCACCTCCACATGACACAATCCATCTAAAACATCTGTCGTGGCCAGTGTGCAAGGTAAGAGAAGAGCAAACCTGGGTTAGTCTCCGATTTCAACGGCTAATTATACTACAGGCTCTGGCCTGGTGTGGGTGAAGAAGGGAGAAACAGCAGTGACACCCACGACAGTGTATGAGTGGTGACAGTGTGACAGCAGTGAGATGAGGTCAGTGGGGTAACGTCTGCTGATCATCGTTGTCACTGTTGCTGTCCATTGACCCCCTGCCGGGAGAAGACTCCTCAGGTTCCCTCTTTTTATGCCTCACAGTACCCTAGAAAGACAACTTTTATGTCTATTTTGGGCATGAGAGCACAGAAGTGGAACCATTCAGTGCTTGCCTGAGGCCCCTCGCTTATTGGCAGAGCCTGACTCACAGCCTGCTTCTCCCGGATCTCCACCTGCTCAGTCCTGGGGGAGGGAGGGGGTGTGACTGGCTCATGGTGTGAGAGACATCTTCCTATGCTGAGGTCTCTAATTAGACTGTAACTTTATAGAAACGATTAGCCTTGAAAGGCAAAGACCGAAAGAACTAGAAATGCAGACACCTGTGAATTGTTCACCCTTTCACTTCTTTGGCTGATGTAAGTGCATTTGTCCTGTGCTGATGGGTTGCCTGTGGCAATAACAAACACCAGACACCCTCACCGTCTCCAAGCTCCATAGGCATGTGCTCATGCCAACGCCATCTCTTATGGGCAGCTGTGACTATGCCCATGTCACAGCTGTGTGCCTAGGCCACGGACACAGTACACAGAGGGCTTGGTGCTTGTGGGTTCAACACTTGGGGATGTGATGACTTGTGAGCACCCCAAAGGTCTATGGCATGTATCTGTGTAATTTTTCTGAAGCCTGGAGTTCTGAGGGTCTGACCCAGGTGAACCTGTCACTGAGCTTGTGCAGGGCCTGGTGGACAACCCAGCACCCCACTGGCCACTAGTCTTGTCAGAGCTTGTGCCGTCTTTCTCTTTGGGGACGAGAGGGTTCCCTCGCATTTTAGGTCTAATGTTACTGCGTGTAAGGGGAGATATTTTATGTTTTAGGAGTCCTTCAAATTTGGGGGTTCTGAAAGGTCTCCCCTGTAAATGTTGGTGAGTCTCATTTAAAAAAAAATTAAACTCTGGTTTTAAGGCAGAAGAGTAAGGACCTAGGAAAATTCATTGACAAGTAGAATGAGGGAAACTGAGACAAACAGTTAAACAAGGCCAAGCAAGTAACAGAGTGCTAATAAATTGCAAGATCTTATCTTCCTTAAGGAAGAACACTGAGGGACAGATGATTTACGCCTCTCCTCTGCAGCCAGGCAGTGAGCAGCCTCCATCGCCCTCGTCAAGGAGAGCGCGCACTGGGACCCCCGTTGGTGCCGCTGGTGCCGGCGAGGCCCCAGAGCGGATAAAGTTCGTTGGAATATATAATGAAAACCCAATTAGAGCCAGACAAATCCAAGATAAAAGCAAAGCTGTGAAGCTGGCCAGAGAATGATCCCAAACTCCCCTATAAGCTCATTTTGATGTATTGGCATATTAAAGAACACACCTGGCTGCTGTATATTCTGTTGAGGCCCTCCTCTGGGAGCTCCCCTAAAACTCCTGCCTTTAGGAAACACATAAAAACCCTTAAGACAAAAGATCCAATGTGCACTCTTTCTTGAGCATGCTTCCCCGCCCCGCCCCCGCCCCGTTTCCTCCAGTGTGTATCTTTGCTTTCTCCTAAGCTCTAAGTGTCCCCATAAGACTTGCAACTAGGGGAGCAGTGGGCAGTGGCAGCTCATCACAAGCTAACCCCCGAACCTGTCTCCAAGGGAACTCCTTTTGCTTCTGTAACTTTCTTGAGTCCACACTGCCCGGTGTGGCTCACTTCTGTTACTGTGATCTTAAGCCCTTCCTTCGTTTCACTGTTCCCAGCTTTAATAAATGTACTCTCAAAATCACTGGGACTCATGTCATGATATCTTTCCTACACAAAGTCAAGGACCCACACATTCCAGACCACGCTGGGGCAGACCTAACTTTGTCCCAGTCCCTTTCCGTTGGCAGTTTAAAAAATACTATATGTTGATCACTCCATTTCAGAAGACATTGCTCTACCTTACTCATCGTTAATGGTTGGAGAGTACTCTGTCTGTGCTTTTCTAGTGCTGCCATGTCTTTTGATGTAACCAAGACATTTCTACCATTGGTCCTGGAGAGGAGCAGAAGTCCGTGATCAATGAACACTCAGTCACAGTGCAAACTGTACACATCATATGGAACCACTTTTCTCTGTCTGAACACCAGCACCCCACCCCCAAGGGGATCTGGCCCAGTTTTTCTAAAGTTATTGTCTTTAAGTCACATCAGATTATCTATGTAGATGTCTCAATAAACACTCAGCCAGGGACAATGCTCTCCTACCCCAGGGAATTTAGGCAGGCCTAGTCGCTGCCCACATAGGGCACCACATGTCTTCCTGAGATTCGTAGGCCTACTAGGGGAGAATAGGTTACTCTTTCCCTCATCAAGTGGGGTAGAGTCTACCCTTTATTAGCCTTTTGTTATAATTCTAGTTATTCACAGGAAACAGGTTTAGGAAAAAAAAAAATCAACAAGGCAAGAAATAAAGGCTATTTCACAATTTATGTCCAAGCCAAAGGCATAAGGTGTGGAAAGAAATTTCTGAAATAACTGACAAGCAGGTTGTTTTTTCTTTTCAACGGTTCCTTTTCCTAATTCAGACTTCTCTCCACAGACTCACTGGGACCCAAAACAAAAAACAAAAACACCCAAGAACAGCAAAAACGTTGAGAATGCATCAAAGCAACTTTATGAACAAAATCTGGACTCAACAGGCTGCTAGAAAGAACTCACTTCCAATGAATGTCATAAACATTGAAGAGTTTAAAGAATAAATGCGCACACATTCCCTAACATTGCCGTCTGGCAGCAGGAAGGAATGGGAGAAGATCACCCATTTTGCCATTTCAATTACATGTGCGCCTTTATACAGGGCGACTTTCGGAAAACGGTTTCCAGGCAGCGGTTTGCAGAGGCCAACGGCCCAAAGGCGAAGAAGGCTATCGCAGCTGAGTAGCTCTTGGGGTACACTGTACCAAAAACTAACCTCCAAAGTAAAGTGGTAAAGATTTGCTTAATTTTGTGGTGTAACCTTTCCTATTACAAAATGTCCAGGAGTACCAGCCCTGGTTTTTTGTTACAAAGAAAGCTTAATGCCTCTGATACTAAGGTTTGGTCACACAAAATCCAGTGCCCCTCGAGAGCTTCACCAAGGGCTGCTTGGACCTGGAGAGGGCACTGCGAGAACCCTCCCCCAGGGCTGTGAGCTATTTCCCCGATTATAAAAACAATGCGTATTCATTGTAGAAAACACCCAGGGCCCCATTACCCAGATATAATTATTTTAAAACGTTTTTACTATATTTCCTTTCAGTCTTTTATAACATATAAACGATTTTCTTAGACACCAGATCAGACTTTTATAACATATAAAAGACTGAAAGGAAATACACACACACACACACACACACTTTTAAAGAATGCAGAACTTAAAAAAAAATAAAATTGGCTGTAACTGTCATGGTTTTGTAACCTTTTTAAGTATAACTTCATTGAGATATAACTCCCGTATCATATAATTCGCCCATTTAAAGAGTACATTCAGTAGTTTTTAGTATATTCAGAGAGTTGTGAAGCCATTACCATAATCAACTTTAGAATATTTTCATTACCCTCAAAGAAACCTTGTTACCCATTACTAGTCACTCCCCAGTCCTCCCCAACTGGATGCCTATCCACCACTGTCACCATCAGCCCAAGGCAACCGATTACTAATGTCTCAATGAATTTGCCTACTCTGGGCTTTTCAGATAAATATGTGGGGTTTTTTTGCGTGTGGCTAATTTCTTTCACTAGGCATAATGTTTTCAAGGACTTTCCATGCTGTGGCATGTAGCAGTACATGATTCCTTTAAATTGCATAGTGTTAATCTACTGTATGCAGGTACCACTTTATCCATTCACCAACTGATGGACAGACACTTCAGCCGTTTTCCATTTTTGGCTATTGTGAATAATACTGCTATGAATATTAGTATACAAGTTTTTGTATGGACATAGGCTTTCATTTTGCTTGGACATATATTGTACCTATGACTGAAACTGCTGGATCATATAACTCTATGTTTAACATTTTGAGGAACCACCAAACTGTTTTCCACAGCAGCTACATCATGTTACATTCCTATCACCATTGTATAAGGGTGCTAGTTTCTCCACATCCTCAGTAACACTTATTATGTCTTTTTATTCTAGCCATCCAAGTGGCTGTGAAGTGGTATCACATTATGGGTTTTTTAAAAAAATTTTTTATTGTTGTTCAATTACAGTTGCCCTCCTTGTTCCCCCATTACTCTCCCCTGCCCTTGCCCATCCCCCTTCACATTTCCCTGATGGTTAATGACTTTGAGTATTTTTTCACATGCTTATCAGTCATTTGTATATCTTCTTTGGAGAAGTGTCTCTTTAGATCCTTTGTTCATTTCTTAATTGGGTTACTTACCTTTTTATTACTGAATTGTAAGAGTCCTTTATATATTCTAAGTACTAGACCCTTAGCAGACATGTGGTTTGCAAATATTTTCTCCTATTTGTGGGTTGTCTTTTCACTTTCTTGACGGTATTATTTGCATCACAAAAGTTTTTAATTTTGATAAAGTCCAACTTATCTATTTTTTCTTCAGTTGTGTGCATTTTTGGTATCTTACCTAAGAAGGCTTTCCCTAACCCCAAATCACAGAGATTTATTCCTATCTCTTCTTCTAAGAGTTTTATAGTTTTAGCTTTTACATTGGGGTCTACAATCCATTTTGAGTTAATTTTTGTACGCGGTGAGGTAGGGGTCCAACTTCGTTCTTTTGCCTGTGGATACCAGTTGTTCCAGCGCCATTTGTTGAAAAGACTTCTTTCTCCCACTGAAATGTATTGGCAACTTTGTCTATATCCTTTCTAAAATTCATTTTAAATTGTATATATGCCTTCATTTTTTTACTTATTGTATAAGACGTACTTTTTGACATTTAAATATTTGAAAAGCTGACTTTGAGGGAAGGAGAAGGAAAGCCTGAGAAAACCACTCTGCCAATTACGATCTCCTGATTTCTGTTCGACTCCTATTTATTCTGTAGGGTTCTCATCTCCTGATAACACCAAACAGGGAATTCCCTATGACCCATTTGTGGGTAATGAGATAATTAGTGCAGCGAGTACTAATGAAGACAGGACTCTCCAAACCTGAGGCAGCCTACATTATCTCTAAACATATCGTAAAACCTTTCACTGAAAAGGAGCAAGGAAGCGACACGATTTGAAGGCTGGAGTCTTGGGCCGGGAAGACAGGCACACTGTTGCCTCACCGGTGGTCTCTCCCCCAGGCGGGGCACTTCCGGGCACACAGAAGCAGCAGCCTCTCTGGTCACAAAACCCTGAGCAAGTCTGCAGGCAGCCCTGTGGGGTGTCCCTTCCTGAGGTACCCACACTAGGGCTAATACTATTCCACCTTTAGACATTTTTTACAAATGTCCTTAATTTTCTTGTTTTCTGAATTACAGAGCAGACTACCTTGACAAGATGATAAAGCTCCACACCTCCTCAGCCACTCTCTCACTAAGCTAGGGGTTAAACGGCCCGGGAAGAGAGATCAAAGGGGTTTGGAGGCTTCAGAAGCTCAAGCAGCCTGTGGTTATGGGACAAAGCAGAGTCACAAGGACAAGTCAGGGATCAGCGACTATTCACTAACCACTGAACATCAGCAGAACCAGGACCTTCCTCCCCAAACAGTAGTATCTTATAATTCGAATGTTGAGCTCTGAAGTGATTTCAAAATGCAGCATCCCCTGAACATGTTTTTAATTATTATGGGTAAAAATAACCACCAAACGTATTTTAGCACTGTTTAATACAAATCTAGCCCATATTTCCAACTTACATTCCTGACGTCTGTCACACTGGTTTGGTTCCTAAGCACAAGTGGCCCCATTCACCGCCTTATGTAGTTTAGCATTAATTGCCATTAGACCTGGAGCCCTCAGGGTAAGAGATGCTTTGACCGTGGCTGATGAGAAGCAGTGGCAGGTGGGGTGGGGGTGGGGAGAAGTTGGGGCAAAGGTCAAACTGTGTCCCAAGCTCCCTCTATGAAAGGCCCCCACTACCCTGGATGGTGGCCAGCACTGCGGAAGTGATGGTGTAAGTTGAAGAGATGTCAAAGGCTCCTTTGCGTCTCTGAGCCCTCTGAGTCCCTCTTGGATTCACGATATCAGAGACAATATGGGCCCTAAGAAATAACCTGGCTGAGTCTTTGGCAGGAGGAATGAGCACTAATGACACATCCAAGAGGTTCACAATTGGTGAGACTGTGGAGAAACAAGCGCCCTTATTACTGCTGGGAACGAACAACAGTGCCACCCTTACGGAGGGGACTTGGCACTATCAAAACTACGCATTCATTTACCTTCTGACTTAGCGATCCCACTTCTAAGACATCGCCTGAAAGATACACCCCCAACAACACAAGAACGCACGTACACAAAGTTATTCATTACAGCATGGTTTGTAACTGCAAAATACTGGAAACAACCTAGGTGTTCATGTAAGAGAGAGTGAATACACCGTGAAGCAATGGCACTATGGAGTGAGTCCTTTGCCGCTGTTTAAAATAAGGTTGGGGGGGACAGCTAGGAACTGATATGGGGTCAATTTCCAGAATGTACTACTAAGTAAAAAAAAGGAAAAGAAAAGAAAGCAAAGTGCAGAAGAGTAGCCAGTGTATGCTACCCTGTGAGTAAGGGAGAAGAGGAAATAAATCCAGAAAGGATAAACCAGACTAAGGAGACTGACCAGTTCATGACAGGGGTGAGTGGGAATGGCATGGAGGGATAGGAGGAGGAGGAGGGTGGGAGAGATGACACTTTTCTGAGTATGTCTTTGTACAGTTCTGATTTCTGGAACCATGTTGCTGTTTCACATATGCAAAATAAGGAAATGAAATCAAGGATGGGGGGAAAGGCCTTTATTTGCTCAAATTACATAATTAATAGGAAATAAAACTAGTAAAGAACTATCTCCACTCACTCATGAAGGAAAGCAAAAGTAATAAAATAGTGCAATGATATTTCACATCCCACATGCTCTTCTAAGAATCTGCTATTCCCTCAGCAAGAGGTGGAATCCGTGCCCTTCCCCTTGAACCTGGGAGGGGTTTTGTGACTGCCTTGACTAACAGAGCACGATGGAAGTGACATTTGACTTCTGAGACTAGGTCCTAAAAGGCAATACAGTGTCCGCTTGGCTCTTTCTCTAGGGACGCTTGCCTTGGAACCCAGTCACCATGCTGAAGGAAGCCGGGCCACCTGGAGAAGAACTGAGGCCCCCAGCCCTCAGCCCCCGCTGAGTTCCCATCCGACAGCCAGCATCCCCTTGCCAGCCATGCAAGTGAGCCACCTGGGAAGCAGATCCGCCTGCCCCCAGTCGAGCCTCCCCAGCTGACACTGGGGAGCAGAGAGAAGCCTTCACTGCCAAGCCTGGCCAAATTACAAATTTGTGAGCAAAATAAATATTGTTTTTAGCCACCATTTTGGGGGCTGTTTGTTACTAATCATAGATAACTAAAACACACGCCTATGCCTCATTCAGGACCATCTCAACTCCCAGATCACCCCTGAGGGCCAGGACATGATCCACACAAGCTTCAGGCAGGCCAAGTGGATGCAGGGGCCCAGCGCTAAAACTCACACGCTTTCTTCAAAGGCCCTTCTTTCAAAGACAGTTATCTCTGTTCACATAACTCTGGCTCTCTGGTTTCCTAGCCCATGCAGATTAGAATCACTAAACTAATAAGGGCGGGGGTAAGAGATGCGGATAAGCTCAAGGAAAAGCCAGCTAGCAAAACACACCTCCACACCAGCCGAACGACAACCGAGACAGGACACTGCAGAGCCTGCAGTCCAGGAAGGCTCGGACTGGGGGGGAAAGGCCTCTGACCTCAGGAGCCCTGTAGGACAACAGGCCTAGATTTCCATTTGTTGTACGGAGTCTTTACCAAGAATAGATTAAATCCTTCCTGCCTGCTCTGCCTAAGGGGGCCAGGAGTAGGTATGCTTTTTAGATTTTCATCAGACTGAGGAACGGAAAACAAATGCTTGCTGGAAAGGAGGTTTATACCAGAAATCCACCCCTACCCCCAGCAACACTGGATTGAGAGGCTGGCCTGTTGGGCATCAGGGTCTCCCAGACCCCAGAGGTTACATGATAGATACAAAAGGCACATGGAACATGTACTGAGGAAACAATGTTCTAAAACGTGTTTGTTTTAATTTCAAGAACTCTTCCTAAAAAGCAAGCTTTTTATTAGATAATTTTCTTACATCAGTGCACAATTCTCCTCCTTATTTTCCTGAGTCTGATGAGTCCAGGCAGCTGATAGCCCAGGGAGAAAGGGAATTTAGGGGAGCGGGATTCACTAGTGATAAATCAGGCATTTGCAGGACAGTTTTATACTGACCCACTCTAACCCAGGGACAGGTCTGCTTCCCACTCTTGCTGGTAACGTAGGGCAGAGGGCAGAGGTAGGGGGCCAGCCCAGGCACATGATCTTTTTTTGCCCTGATAAAGTAGGTTACACGAGGATGGTCCACACTGAAGAGGTTCAATGAGATGAACAAAGGCTAAAGGCATAAAGAGGAAGGTAGCAAATGCTTCCTGTTAAGAACAGAAATATGGTCCCTATAACGGGTCAAACACTTCAGTAACTGAACATGGGAAAACAGGCCTCATGCTCCAGGGATGGGAGGCTATGTCTCAGGACAAGAGTGGAAGTGGTGGCAGGAGGCCTCACGTCAAGCACAGTTTCAGGATGACCTACCAAAACAGCAGATGTGGTGCTAACGGGCCGCAGAGTCTCATATCAGGCTTTGCACGCTCCATCAGAGCAACTGTGAAACTGAGCTACCTGACTTCTGTGAGCCCAAATGGAGAGAATATCATCTAGTTTGCAAGACTGTTCAAGGGGTCAGAGTAATTGTATTAAAGGGCCTAAGAAAGTCTGCCATATGGTAGCATATATTATTTATCTTATCACAGATAAGTCAATGTCTAGATTGCTACACTTTGGAAATAATCATGGTGGTAAATCTTCAGAAGCACTGGACATAGCTAAGGAGCCTGAGAATTTGAGAATACAATGGTTTTTGAGGAAGAAGACCTCTGTTACTAACAATTTTGTGAACTTCCCTACTGATCACCCAGTTGTTCATGTAAAACACTGGCTCGTTCTCTCACACCCCACATCAAATTCATCAAGAAATCCAGCCAGCTCCCCTACAACACGTACCCCGAAAGCAGCCCCTTTCACCACTGCTGTTACCACCCTGATCTGAGCCCCATTCTCCACTGCTATCATCGCCTCCCACTCATTCTTTTCCTCCTACAGCCAATTCTCCAGGGAGAGTCATTCATCTTTGAAAGCTTAGATCAGTGTTACCCCTTGCTCAAAACCCTCCCGGGACTTCCCATACCCCCGGAACTGATCCAATGAGGCCCTGCCTCTCTGTCCCTTGCTCACTGTCCCCCACGCTGTCCTCATTGCAGTTTCTTGAATACTCTAACCACACACCCTGCTTCGAGGTCTTTGCACTTGCTGGTTCCCCGCCTGAAATGCTCTTCTCACACATACCACCATGGCTCATTTCCTTACTTTGGTCAGGTCTCTGCCCAAACGTCACCTCCTCAAAGAGGCCCTCCTTGACCACTGGTCTAAAAATAGAAGTTCTGGCCACTTTCTATCCTCCTTTTATTTGGCTTTATTTTAATTCTTATCACCACCTGATGCTAGTTTCTTGCTATCTAAGCTCCCTGAGGGCAGGGCCATCTCTGTCTTACTCATCACTGTGTCCCCAATGCCTAGAACAGGGCCTGATCCCCAAGAGGTGCTTATGTATGAAGAAAGGCGTTTAAGTGGAAGATCAGAAAAGCCACAGCCTGACGGCCAACATTACCTTTTTTCCAGCCGTGGGGCTGCTCTCCGCACTCTGCACGGGGCTCCTCTGGGGACTTCGGTTCTCTTGGGGGACACATCTGGCCATGTACACATTGTAGTCCAGAAGCATCTTCTGCCGCACGCTGCCCACCAGCTCCTTCTGCTTCGGCTGGGACATAATCTCCTCCACGCTGCCTTTACTGCTGCTGCGACTGTGGGTCAGGTGCCCTGAGGGACTGCTGTGTCTGCTGTGTGAGGGCAAAACGCCTGCAGCAAAGAAGTGAGGGCTGTTATCACAGATGAAGAAAAGGACTGCGAAGTCATGAAATGCAGAACAAATGCCACTGGGTCACGTTGAGAAAGCAGCTAAAATGCTATAAAATGACTATTGAAAAAAACTATTGATAAGGTTATTTCCCACCCTGAAAAATACCTTCTACTCTAATAATAGATAATTTTTTAGAACAGTTTTTATTCCTCCCCAACACAATTCAGGGTAATGGGAGCCATGAAATACACTGGTTGGTACCTTCTTTTTTTCTGGTGATCTTTTAGGGTCAGAAAAGGACCAACACACCCTCAGGGGCAAATGGAAAGTGCTCAGAAAGCTAATTGTCCATCCACAGCTCATGGTAATTCCAAATATGCCATCTTCCATTCAACAGGTTTCTTATCAAGAACTTCTCTGGGCCAATTCCACATCAAAAAAGAAGAATAAGACATAATTCCCTGCCCTTGAACTTGGGCGCCTAGGCAAATAAATCACAATTTCTGTAACAAGCATTATAGCTGAAGCACAACTAAAGGACCTCTTGGGCAGAAAGAAAGGGGCACCACCTCTGCCCAAGAGGCCCAGAGCTGGTTTCTGCAGGTAGTGAGCGACCTCTGGACTGCCTCTGAAGAAAGAATGGGCACTTTCCTGACCCAGGATGGGGAAGAGTATTCCAGGGAAAGAGGACAGCATGTGTAATAGAAGCAGTGACAGGTCAAGGGAAAGTTCAGCGAAGTTCCAACGCAGAGGCCATGGGACACAGGGACAGGAGTGAGAAGAGGCCATGGCTATGGATTAAATGCAGTGAGTCCGGAAGCCAAAGGATACTGAATTTCTGTAGTGATCCTGCATTTTCTTGGGGAACAGAATGGGGGCCAAGGGTTTGACAGCACTAGATCCTTATTAAAAATAGGGTTCTGCTGTTGCTTCTTCTCTCAAAGGAGTCACAATATGTAAAAATAAATATAATCCCAAGGAACCAGCAAAGGGGAAACACAGCCATCTGCAAATGGTTCCATCATGGTCGAATGCTTCAGTATAAAGGGCTGCGGTAATTAGCCTAAAAGGTAAATGATTCATGAGAACACAACTTAAGTGGCAGACAGGCAGTCATCAATTCGGAGTGGGCTTCCTTCCTTCCTACCTGGGAATCTCAATTCTCCTACAGGCCCTTTAAAAATACATAAGCATTTAACACACGTGTCATTACCTGGTTTACTTCCAGAGACACCAGGTGGCTTCTTGATTTCCGACCTCAGTTTAGACGCCAGAATAAATCTCCTAAACCACTCCTCTTTTTCTCGGCCAGTTCTCCCAAAGAGATACAATATCTGATCTCGCTGGCCAGATCTTGTTCCCTCCTGAGGATGGGTTGGCTTCTTAGGGTCCTCGCTTCCCAGGTCTCTCTCAGCTGGCGGCTTTTCTTCAGAACTCTCTTTATCAGTCTGGGCCTTGGACATAAAGTCATCTTGTCGACCAAGCTCGATGCAAATGGGGTACTTTTTATTCCATATTCGTTTTCGAGCCAAACTTTTAGGTACAAGATAAATCTACAGAGAAATGATTTACATGCTAAATTAAGAGCTTGCTACATTGTGCATTAAAATATACAGAGCACAAATGCAAACTTTGTAGTATTTTTGACTATAATGATGAATGTGAAATAATTACCACCTGTCTACAATATTACAGAAAATGGAATTAATTTTCAGAAATGACTTGTTATTCTTCAAAGTTATTCCAGAAAATAGATGTTTAAGAATTTTGCAAGAGTTACAAATATCTCTTAATTTTCAGGTAATAATAGCACAATAACTATTTAGTGGATCTTCATCAACTAAGTTTGGATATTGACCGAGTTTAATGACCCTGGGCCAAATGTAAGCTGGGAGGAAAAAAAGGAATTTATGAAACTAGATCTAGATGGAAAGCTCAAGTTTATTACCTCCAACTTAAGAATAAATTTATAGCTATTTTAAATATCTGCTATTTTGGAGAAACTTAAAGATCACTCACGTGAGTTATAAGAAGAACAGAGAATCTATAGCTTTTCGGAATAACAAGTAATACACATTTCTCAAAAACACAAGTATATGTTTTTATCAAAATATAGTTATTTTGCATATCCATAATTTTCACATTAATAGAGACTTCATTAGTTATTATCCTAGCACCAATACACACAGCCTGTCATTTGACTGAAAAAAATGAACTCTCCAAGTGTGCTATGCCCTTGCTCCTCCAAGTGTGGTCCTCAGGCCAGCAGCATGGGTGTGCCACCTGGGAGTTCATAAAAATGCAGGCTCTCAGTGTCAGGCTCCACGCAGAATTAGAGTCTGCATTTAAAATGATGCTCAGGGGATTCATAAGCACACTAACATTTGAGAGGGTCTACTCTAAATTATGCTAATACTGTCAACACACACACACGCGCGCACGCGCACACACACCCTTTTTAGAAAAAAATACAGTAATGCAACTAAGATGCTCTCATTCATCAAATTTCCAAAATTAGTTGGGCTCACCTTGCTGTCTGAGAGGTCGTAGATTTTCTGGCTGATATAGGTGACCTCTGGTTTTGTTTCATTGTAGCTTGCCCTCCTGGATATATTTTTATTGGGCTTTGAAAGTCTTAAGGTCCCACCCTCAAGTCGAACAAACACTGAATGTGTCAAAGTCGCATGGTAAGTTTCTGGATCATAGTTGTAAATTTCATTCATCCATCCCTGATGGGGAAAAACTTGCATTAATAAAATTAGAATAAACACACATCAGATTCAATATGAAAATGATGACCATTGTATTTGGGACACTGAAACCAAATTTGATCATGACTCAAGTGTCAATTTATTGATGACTAGAGGTGGTTGAGACAAGTGCTTAGCTTGAAGGATAATCAGTGCTGAGGAGCAGTTTGGTATGTTTTTGATAACTAAAAGGGTGGATTTGGGGGACAGTGTCCATTATCCTAAATAAAAGATTCTTTCCCTTTTTTAAAGCTGAGAAGCAAACCAGGGAACTCAAAAGTTTTCTTCATGTGAACACAGCAAGTCTTTTGCCCTGACCTCCTTTAGGGGGTGAGTAATCCTACCCAGCCTGGCCTCCCTAAGTAGCCAGACACACCCTCTTCTCAGCCTACTTGCAAACAAGCTTTGAAATCTCAAAACCATATTAACTCATGCTACCATTCCAGGACCCAGAGAACACCTACCACTCCATTTCTGTCTCACTAAGATCATACAGCAAAGCAGATCATTGAGAATTAGGCATTAAAGAAATCACAGATATGATCAATATGTCCGAAATCAAAGGTGTAGCTCTGGCTGGTGTGGGCCAGTGGCTTGGATGTTGCCTGCAAACCAAAAGGTCACCAGTCTGATTCCCAGTCAGGGCACATGCCTGGGTTGCAGCCCAAGTCCCCAGTTGGGGGCATGTGAGAGGCCACTGATAGATGTTTCTTCGGAGCATCGATGTTTCTCTTCCTCTCTTTCTCCCTCCTTTCCCCTCTCTCTAAAAATAAATAGGGAAAATCTTTTTAAAAAATCAAAGGCGAATACTAACTTAAATGAGGAAAACTGTACTCCAGGGTTCTCCACCCCCAATCAACATAAATGTACTTATAGATTGATTTGGGGACTGGATGAAAGAAGGTGAAGGTTAGATCTGTCATTTTTATAAAATTTAATAACTCTCAAAAAAATAAAAGAGCAAATATATTGAAGTATATGAAAAACACAAAAAAGCCTAACACACCATAAAACTGTGCTAAAGCTAATCTCATAGCTATAATCAATATCCATTATTTAAGAGTCTCCCTGCCCCACAGTACTTTTTCAGATGACACGGGTAACCCAGATCTCTTTAAAAGAAGTTCTCTAGGGAATTTTAATTAATATCTTCCCATCCATCCACCAACCCCCATTTTTTAAATGCCTTTCTGATGAGCAGAGAAACACTAAAGACCAATACACTGGAGTTGAGACTGTCATTCTTTTCAAGAAATAGCCATTTCCACAGTGAGTACTTGATCTCACTCTAAAATCTGGAGGGCCTCTTGCAAATGGGAATCCTCAGACTTCTCTTTATTCAGTTATCCATTCACCAAAACGTAAGTTGAATCTCTCTATAGACCAAATCATGTTCTAGGAGTTGATACAAAGATCAAAAACAGGACAGCATTCTTTACCCAAACCAGTAGAGAAGAATTAAGCCTTCATTTCACCATCTTAGGACCTCACTAGAGCCACCATAAAAAAATTTGTCACAAAGGCCCCCCTGCCCCGCCAAAAAAAAAAATTTTGTCACAAAGAGTACCCTGAATGTGTTAGGGAAATAAAATTAGGCAAAAGTACGTCTTTGTCTTGGGAGGTCTGTGTGAAATTTACAAGATAATTACATAGATTTACACACACACACACACTTTTTTTTAAAAAATGCTGACTCCGCAAACAGTAGCCGTTTGAAGATGGTGTGACCTAGGTCTTTGTAAAGAAGCAGCAATGACCAGAACAATGAATTGAAAAAGGGAACAAGCAATACAGAGCACAGTGGGGCCTGAAGTGGGCTGGCTGTATTGTCACTGTATCAGTTTGGGGGCTCTATTTCGCTAAGTGCAGAACTAAGTACATTTTTTTAGTTCATAGTTTTTTGTCTTTTTCTTTAGTGTGTTATCATGATGAAATATATTCATTGACTTTCAAATGCTGAGCCAGTCTTGCATTCTTGGGGAAGTTACATATTGGTCATACTGTGCTGAAGTTGGATCCCGCCAGCTCATGGGAGCCAATTCTACATATCTCTGCCCAAGTGTACATTCAGTGACTTGGTAGCTTGCAGTTGACCGTGGTGGGAGTTCTTCCACCATGGAAATCAGTGAACAGTACCAAGGGGGCTTCCAGCCCACCCCAGAGAGCCGGTTTACCAGCACAACACTATTATCATCCTTCTCACACATGGCTGAATTCAGCTTGCTAATATTTTGTTCATTTTCCCTCTTGGGTGACACGCTGTTCAGGCCATGACTTTCTCCACGCTAACAGTACTCTATTGAGGTACAATCTGCATACGGCAAAAGGAACAAATCTTGCACATATGATTTTTAAAATACTAATATTAATACTCATAATAATACTGTAGCTGACATTTAATTTTATTTTATGATCCAGGCACCTCAAGGTACATTATCTCCTTCACTTCTGCCAATTTCCTACAATTTTATAAGTGAGGAAAGTGGTGAGAAAAGTTAAGTGATTTGCCTAGAGAGTGGTTTAAAAAAAAAGTGTCTAGAAAGTGGCAAATCTAAGAATTACAGCAAGTTTACCTGACTCCAAGGTCCAGGCTCCCACTTCCCCTTCACAGCACAGACCGGCCTTCAGTCTGATTAACACCTGGTCATCACTCAGGTCATGGCGAAGATGACACTGCTCCCAGAAAGCTGCCCCGATCACCTATGCTGCATTCCTCCGACCCCTGCGTCTGCTAACTGCCCAGTTTACTTAACCACAAACTCTATCAGCCAATCACAGTTGTAACAAGTGTTTGTCAACTGAATACATAAATGTAGCCTAATTCAGAACGTGGCTGTGAGGATTAAATAAAAGCTGTATATAAAGCACACGTAAGTGGGACAGGCTGGTGTGCCCGACACAGCCTGGAAGTACCGTTCCTGATGCCTAAGTCGAGACAAGCAAAAGAATGAGCTGAGACCCTACTAAGTGCAGGGAGCTATAAGGTTACTTTGAAGTAGACAACTTAGTTCCTGTTTCCAATGAGAAAAGCCAAGTTATAATTATACAAAACAGCATAGGTGAAGAAAATAAGTAACCTCAGAAAGAATCTTAAGAGTAAAAAATGTTAAAGCTTTTCAGAACAGAAACTGAAGAAGCTGTATCTTATATAGCAGAGAGAGATATATTGTGACTGGAACCCAGGTTTCCTGATTCCCATGTAGGGCTCTTTCCAGAACGCTATAAGCTTTGATAGGGAACCTGAAGACATTCACAGGGGTTGCTGCTGAACCCACATTACTGAGGCAGCCAGGACGCAGGCTGGCCTTTGGGAGGCTCAGGCCAAGAGGCTGCCGTGCATGACTCTTAAGTCTCTCTTATTCTGTCCCCCTAGTCTAAGTGACCCAAAATCCCTACTGACCCAAAACCAGGCGGCCCTTGCAGACAGTAATTTCCCAGTGCAAACCTTAACTGCCTTTTATACGTACTATCAATCACCCAATTTTTTCCTTGGGCTTAATCAACTCCCTGGTAAGCTGCACATGGAATTTCCAGACCTAAGCAGTTAAATATCAAATGTTGAGAGCACTGCAGGAACTCCAAGGCTTTCACCCTGATCCTTATATAATGCCCCACCCTCCATTGCTCAGCTGTCCTCAAATTCTTAATTCTAAATATCTTACTAAGATAATACTCCAACTTTATTTTGTTATGGGACATGGGAGTAGATATAAAGAGATACAGCATATAGTTAGCAACTCATTGCATTTCAACAGTGCCCGTCAACTACAAAACTCAGAGACGTTCTCGACACACACTAAAGCAGCCCAGACAAGCCACATTTCTTTCTGAAGCTGGAACTGTTAAAATGGAGACAGTGCATACCACTGAGGGACAATGACCACAGTCAGCCCGGCTGCAGCTGTCTGGCCCACAGGCTGGTCCTGTGATCCATTTGTAAAAGGTCAGGGTTTTTTTTTTCAGTTCTCTGGTGGATTTAGAAGCCACGTCTGGCTGGAAGTACAAACTACAATCTATAAAGGGACTCATTTAACACTTAGAAAGATTAAAAGCTACAATTAACCTTTTGCAAAATAATGAAGTCTGCAAGGACTACTACTGGGCCCACTTGTAATTACAGTGCTGACCAGAAAGTCATGGCCATGCTCTCTTGGTCAGCCTGACGCGGAGTTGACCAGAGAAAAACGCCAGCCCTCTGGCCTGAGGAAGCAACGGGCACTTCTCTACCTTCAGTGCTTGAGGTGCCCGGCTCACACCCTGCTGTCACATGGCTGTGCTGGCACATGAGGCTGTCTGTCACTCTGATCCCCTGCATTGTTCCTTCAACTAGTCTATCATGGAGGGGTGCAAATCCCAAACAAAAGAAAAGAGCCAGGATCCGAGGCCTCTGCTGCTGAGAATTATCTCTAAAGCAGACAAAAAGGTGACTCCTTTTCCTTTGTCCCCCAAGCTACAACATAAGCTGGATTTTCTTTTTACCAGGCTTAAACCCTTTTTGATGCATTGATTCGATGCTTTAGAACTGGAGTCCTCAGTTAAAACACGGTATCATAGACCATGGGGTTAGAGAATATGGTGGGAAGAGTCTACTAAACTTTCCAGAGCTTTAGATTCAAATTTGGTTTTTCCCATAAAAGACAACAGACCTACAGACATTCAGAATTCATACTATGAATGAATAGCTTCAAGCAAGTAGTCAACATTCAAAATAAATGGTGCTTAAAGGCACCATCAATAATAAAGAGAAAAATAAGTCCATTAGGGGAGGGAAGCACCAGCATCAATACCATCCACATCCTCCAAATCCTGTTTCAAGGTCACCTTCAGAGCCATTTCACTAGAAGCACTGGAGTCAGTGCTAAAGCCACAGACTCTGCCTGTGCTTGGGAAAATGGCCTTTATCCCAGTTTTTCCAATCCTTCAGGCAGCTTCTCCCCAATTCAGGTGACTATAGAACACTTTTAGTAACGTGATGGCAAACAGTAATCAAGGCAAGAGACAACAAGCATTCAAATTAGACAGAAAATAACAGGATCTCTGATGAACCCCTGAAATAATCAAGGTCTGATTTACGTTACTACACAATAAGCATTAGGCTATATCAACAAGTGTTTAAGATAATAAACAGATTAGTAAGCAAATAAATTTGTACTCTCCAAACTTTTCAGATCACAGTAAAAAAAATTTTCAGTATGTACCCATAATATATACATTTACTTATAAATTATGTACATGTTCTAATAAGACAGCTTTTACAAAAAGTAAAAGAAGAAATAAAGAGAAGATGAAATAATTAGCCTTTTTGCTAATTTTTAGTTTTTCCTTTGTGATAGTTTTGTACTACCTTCACCTGACACCTCAAGGCACATGATATATATTTAAGGAAAGGCTCATTGTTAATGATAATAAATATAAATTCATATTTCAAATAGTGTTGATAATTTCCAAGGATTTTGGCCAAAGGTCAATATATGGTCACCTTTATGTTAACTATTAGGCAAGGCTTATTTACACTAGATAGAAAGAGTACAAATATATACAAACAGAAGCTTTAACATTTGCTTCTTGTATAGTGCCTTCAACACCCATTCTGGAAACCAATGACAGAAGCAACAGAATGAGACCGAGTTCACAGCAGAAGCCCGGGCATGGACACCAACGTGCACACGCCCTGGGGCTATCGTGCCTGTAATCTCCTAGCCTTTGGGAGTGCAGCAACCTTCTTAAAGGCTAGTTACGGTACAATAAAATAGTCTTCGATGGATTTAGTACTTTCTTTATATTTTAAATAAAAATTTTAGAGATGAAAAGATATCTAGCAGGGTTTTTTCATGATTGATACCTTACTCTTCCAAAAAACATGATGAGAAATCTCAGTCCCACAATGTCCATAACCTCTCTCCTCCTCCATAGGTGACAGCCTGAAAAGCAAAAGGAATGGCCCTGGAGTACCTAGCTGGAATTCAGGATGCATTTTCCCAAGGAAACAATGCTAGGGTACTGGAGTTACGTGTTGGCAGACTGGAATTGCAGTTCAGCCATGCCGTAAGTTAATAAGCTGAGTAGAAAACTGGCAAAATGTTGATAATTGTTGAAGCTGGGTGCTGGGTGCATGGGAGGGTCATTATACTATCTCTATACTTCTGTGCTTACTTGAAATTTCCTACAATAAAAAGTTAAAAAAATAAAAGTTCAAAAAAAAAATCATGTCGGGGTCACCTGACTCCCTTAACAATTGTTTCTAAGGAATTCAGGAAGCACGTGGAGCACCTGCTTGTTAGTGAGAATACCTGCCTCTCACCTGGTAAACTTGTCTGGCCACGAAAGGGCACTGGAAAACAGTCCAGTTTATAGAAGCCATACATAAAAACTCAAGTGACCCATTACCGGGGTGGGGTATTTTCACCTGATTATAACGCAGAAAGAAATGCTTTTTTATTTCTTATACACATTGTATTGAAGGTTGTAAGAGGCAAAGCAAAATCAACTCAAGTCTCTTTTGTTTATATGTAATGAGGCTGTTTTCTCCTTAAAATTTGCTCACTCTAATTCCTTTATAAAAGAATTGCATGAAATCGAGATTAAATTTACAAGTTTTAATTTCTTCTCAAAATTGATAATGTTCTCCCTACAAAATTAATCTTCATATGTCAAAACCAAAGCCTACACTTAGGGAATCTAATTATTTATTTATTTATTTTTTAAAGATTTATTTTCAGACAGAGGGGAAGGGAGGGAGAAAGAGAAGGAGGGAAACATCAATGCGTGGTTGACTGTCACGCACCCCCTACTGGGGACCTGGCCTACAACCCAGGCATGTGCCTTGACCAGAGAATCAAACTGACCCTTTGGTTCGCAGGCCAATGCTCAATCCATTGAGCTACACCAGTCAGGGCTCTAATTTTTTTTTTTTAAACTATCCCTCTATTAGATATCTAAATGTGAAATGAACTAAGAAAAAAAGGTTCTCCAAAATTTGTTTTTATTAGTCTTATAATGGAGTAAATATAATTTTAGTCAACCTGCTAGGCCATATGTCTTAAAGAGAGTTCATTGATCTGGAAACTAACACCCCACTGTTGTGTTCTCCAGGTGGTTTATAAGTCTGAGATAAAGAATTTACTCATGAATATAATTCAAAACTGCAAGAATCATACTTAAACATATATCCAAGAATCTTATGGAATCTTTAGCAAGCTTCCCATTATAGACAGGTGGAAACATCAGTGTGCAAGAATGGCACTGAGTTTACTCCTGGTCAAGTGGCAAGTATATTCTTGGAGAAAGAACATCCAACTTACCTAAGAAAGCTCAGCAAAAACAAACATCTCAAGTGCAATATGCTGACTCTTAAGTGCCGCATCCTCCCCATGCCCAAATTCACACTTTTCCACAGGGTCCCCAGCCCAGAGTAGCTAACTAATCACCCAAAATAAAACCTCCCGGAAGGTTACCACCCAGGAGGTATTGCTCACAGTGATGCCCCTGGACTCCCCCTGACGTTCACACATTCACCTCAGGTTGTGTTGAATGTCTGCAGGAACTTTTTCCTATTTGCAGCTTTGCATCAGCTACGGATTCCCAAACATTAAGAACAAGTAGGCTTTGAAGAAGGTTCTAAGGTTTTTTCTATAGACTTTGTAACAGTTCTATGGTCTACAGGAGGTTTGACTATTTCTGTTCCAGCCAGTACAGCTGCAGATCTGCAGAATTCAGAGTGGGAGATGGTGGAGTGCCATGAGGCCTAACCAACCACATACTAGTCTCTGAGCATAGCTACTACTTGGCTGCAAATCCATCTTTTCAGCTCACCTCCCCTCTTCCCCCACCCACATACTCACCACTAGTTGCAGTATCATTTTAAAAAACAAATGTCTGCAGTGCAGATGGAATATTAAAAGCACTCGGATAAAGTACAGAAAAGCTTTACTTTTCCATTTCTTCATCATGTAAAGTCACACTAAGGAATACTGCAATGTTTCTTGAATTGTTTCAGGATCCCATAAAGGAACCAGACTCTCAGTCCAGGCTGCAAGGACTGCCTGAATCCATTAATGAGAATTTAGATGGTGCAGAGGTTTAAAAACACGTGGTCTAAATTAGTCCTCAAGCACCAAGCTCCCTGCCTGAATGGGGCTCTCAGACAGTCTACTTAAGGCATGAAGTTTGCAGGATCACGGCCAAGGGGCTAGGCCTCTGCACTAGAGATCTTTATCGCAGGCCGCTTTTATAGCACCCTTTCTCACTATTAGAAACTCACTATTTAGGAGTTTCTAAAAATTAAAATTCAGTTTTTCTGAAGTTGTTAAAAAGTTTCTAAACTTGCCCTCAAGAACTGGACCAATATATCCTCTATAAACACCAACAACATAGAATCAGATGTGTAGAAAATAATTCAAAACAGCTGACTAACCTCCCAGATCAAGCTATTTTCAAAAAATAGCGCTTTGGGTTCACACTAGAAACACGTTCACAGATCTGCTCAAAGTCGGACTTCACTATACTTTTCTTACTTAACATTTGGGTCCCAAACTTAATGTCGACACTGCTAAATGTTTTTGAGTGTCATATTTTTAAAATAGTTTCCAAGAGTATGATCTCCTCAGTAAAATAAGACCAAAGAATATTTGCATTTGAAATCTTCGACTTGCAACATACAGCCTATCCTTCTAATCTGCAGTAGTGTCCCTTTTAAAAATAAGGAATGTATTTAGCCAGGTTTCTAAAACAGCCTTGAACCCCGAACAAAATAAGTCAGGTGAAAATGTACTTTCCCTCATCAGTAATGAAGCCATTCTAAACAAGTTAAGAACAAAAAACAGCACTGGCACCTGTAGCTCAGTGGACTGAGCGTCGGCCTGTAAAACAAAGAGTCACCAGTTCGATTCCCCAGTCAGGGCATATGCCTGGGCTGCTGACAAGGCCCTCAGTAGGGAACACGTGAGAGGCAACCACACATTGATGTTTCTCTCCCTCTATTTTTCCCTCCCTTCCCCTCTGTCTAAAAATAAAATAAATAAAATCTTAAAAAAAAAAAAAAGAATGAAAAACAGTTACCAAAATAATCGCTCAGAATTGTTCAAACATCAAAAAATCAGTGATTGGAGTCAACAGTGATGATTTTAAAATCTTCTCAGAACAATTAAGTACCCAAACCAGTTTAAAAAGAATGTCACAGTCAGTCATTAGGCACTAGAGTTAAAGATAAGTACTATTTTTCTTTGCTAAAGTTATCAGTAACTTAGAGGGCATATAATTTAGGTAGTCACAGCACCACGCTATTGAAAAAGCTTAGCAACCATGCATAATAAATAACTTTTGTTTCACTTCAAGCATTAATACTAAGCTTAAGTGTGTCACATCCTCAAGACTCAGCACCAGCTTCTCCTTAAAAAGAAACAGTGTCATAACATATTGTCATGAGGAAGAAAGAAAAAGGTCAGACTGCAAAATATATGATCCCATTAAATCAAAACAAAAAGAGTGCACAGGTATGGATGCATGTGATGTATATACTCATACATGCAGAAATTTTAAAAAAAAAAGTAGGATACATATCAAATCATTAACTATAATTCCCTTCCACCAGCATGATAAAGAATAAATTTTCTCTTTGGCCTTCCTGTGTTTTTTAAACACTGACCATGTATTTATTTTGAGTAAGGTAAAATATTTATGAAATTAAAAAAACAAAACAAACAGTATTTTAGTCCCCAAGGGTTCTTCCTCTTGTTTTGTTTGTTTGTCTTGCAATAAAGAGATATGGTATTTTTTTTTAGCATTCTTATTTAAATCAAGTGAAGGAAAACCTATTAACAGAGAAATCAACCAGTCTCTATCAAAAAAAACAAAGCATCAAGTATTGGCAAGGACATGAAGGTGGAGAAACTGGAATCCTTATGCATTGTTGGTGGGAATCTAAATGGTGTAGCTGTTATTAAAACAGTATGGCAATTCCTCAAAAAACTAAATGTTGAATTACCATATGATCCCGCAATCCCACCTGGGTATATATCCAAAAAAATTAAAAGCGGGTTCTCGAAGAGGTATTTGTAAACCCACATTCATGGCAGCATTATTCACCGGAGCTACAATGTGGAAGCAACCCAAGTGTCCATTTACAGGTGAATGAATAAGCAAAAATGTAGGATATACATACAATAGAGTATTACTCAGCTTTAAAAAAAATAAAATTCTGCAATATGCTATAACATGAATGAGGATTGAGGACACTATGCTAAGTGAAATAAGCCAGTCACAGAAAGACAAAGACTGTATGATTCCACTTCTATGAGATATTCAGAGTAGTCAAAAAAAACAAACAAATAAAACCCCCCCCAAAAACCCAAAAAACAGAAAGTAGAACTGACTGCTAGGGGCTCGAGGAGGAAAGAACGTGGAGTTATTGTTTAATGGGTATAAAGTTTCACTTTTACAGGATAAAAAGAGTTATGCAGATGGTGGTGATGGTTATACGATAATGTGAATGTATTTAATACAATTAACTGTACACTTGAAAATGGTTAAGACTGTAAACTTTGTGTATTTTACCATAATTTTAAAAAACAATATACATATAAAATGTGTACATGTGCCTATGACTTAAAAACTGCATGCGCTATATAACTGTACTTTTCTATCATGTGTATTATTACACTTGCACAATAGCCAGAAATTTTTAAATATGCAAAAATAAATATAAACAGAAGTTCTAATGTTTTCTTCCTGAGCCCTAATGGGCCCCCTCCGGAGGCTCTGATTCGGAGCTCTGACATGCACTGAAAGGTGACAGTGCTTTCTCCAGCCCACGTCCCACTGTGCAGAGGAAAGGAAGGCCCGCAGCAGCCAACTGCTTACACAGACTGGCCTTCTCTTCCCACTTCCCTTTTCTCGCATTTGGGAGTATGTAACCCTTCTCCGGGATCTCAAGAATGTTTAATCCTAACAGAGTCAGCTATAAAAAGATCCTCAGCAAGGAGCAAATCCCTGGAAAGCTTAGGGAGAGGCTGACCTATTAGGAACTGGAGGAAAATGCTACTTTCTAGGGCCATGGAGATCCTTGAAAAACTACCTGAAGCAGCAAAACTTGAGCTAGAATGAGGTTTGCTTGGTAAGTCTCTTGGGTGGCTGGAGAGTGAAGAGATCCCAAAGTCTTAAAAACACTGCTTATGCAAATCCTGTGACAATAAACTCAACAGACTACAAAAATGGAAGTCGAGTCTAAAACAAGGTCGTTAATGAGCTAACACATACGCCGGCCAGCGGCAGAGGAGAGGTTTGCTTACCTTCAGTATTTCTGGTTCTTTGATATCCAGAGATCTTGTGTTCCAGTGTTGTTGATTTTTATGTAGTCTGTGGTATTTATGAGCACTTGGTGGTATAAAAAACCAAATCATGCAAACTGCAGTCATGAATCCCAGCCCAACTCCCAGAAAGAGTCCACTCACGTAATGGGGGAGGGGGAGGATGAGGTACGCATAGACACACAGTATAAAGAAGCCCAGTGTCTTCACTGGCAACTCTGGGTGCTGCATGGCCAAGTCCAACTCTTCATCACTGTCAAGGGCGGGGCCATCATCCGCCAGCTCCTCTGGCTTGGGAGGCGTATCTCGGGGCTTATCAACTTTACCCTCGCCCTCCATTTCCAAATCAAACTCCTCAGTGTACAGTTCACAAAACTCTTCGTCTTCTTTGCTCACTAAGGCAGACAAAGAACATTTCTCAAGGACCAGAGAACTTGTCTTCAGGCCTAAGTCCTTCAGACTGCTCACCTGGGAACTCTTTAGTTCCGCCTCTTTTGGGGGCTCATCGGTGGACTTTGGGTGGTCACTTCTGGGGATGCTGGGATCACTTCCATCGCCATCCCCCTCGGAATCACACTCCTCTTCCTTGATGCTGTAGTTGTGGTTACTTTCCAAGTGACCGTTCAAGCTGGACAGATTGGAGAGTTCTGAAGCACTTGAAGATAAGGCTTTGGGCCTATGGCTGCCACTTTCTTCCCCTATAATTTTGCTAAGGAGCTGAAAAGGCTCATATATGACTTCTGAAAGGCGCCGCTTAGTGTCTTCGATTTTTGCCTCCATTTCGGGCACTTTAAAAAAGGAGCGTGTATCAGAGGGAGAAGTCAGTGGGGAAGAAGGTGCGGTTTTGGAATCTCCACCTGTGTTCCGTGGCTGGGTAAACTGCTTGAACAGGTGTAAATTCAGCTTGGAATCAGGTGGTTTATAGGACACAGTATCTGACTCCTGCCTGGAGGTGTCTGTGGACAGAGACTTAACTAATGTCTTCATCAAGTGCCTGTGCCTTGCGGGGTGTGGGGGTTCTTTTGGCTCCACCTCAGTTGACAGGGACTTCACAAGGCTCATGAAGGGTTTCGCGCTGGAAAGGGTGGAGGATGAGGCACTGGATGAGAGGACAGGAGACTTGGAAGGAGAGGACAATGGGGAGGAAGAACTGGTTTTCTGCTCAGAAAGGGATGACACACTGGGAGAGCTAGCTAAGGGCCCTGATGAAGATGACCCTGGGGACAGAGCCAATGGCACTGTACTTAATACTTGTACTGCCGGAGGAGGGGCCTCCAACAGCTTTACAGTGTTCTCTGAAACGGGCAAAATGGCAGGGGACCCGGACAGTCCATCTGCCAGGATGGGCTGGGCGGCAGAGCCAGAAGGGTCATGGCCACCCCGAGGTTCGAGATAGAGGTCTTCCTTGGCTTCAAGCCCTGTTACAATGCTTTGGTCGTCCAGCCCCTCCTCAAGATACCCCCTGAACTCCTCCTCCTCTTCCTCCTCCTCCTCCCCGGATGCCGAGAAGTGGATGGCGATAGTGTCTCGGGACACGGACCTCTGCACGAGCACTCTGGGGGCTGATGGTTTTGGCATGTCAATGGTTTTTTCGGCATGGCGACCATTCAGACTTGTCATTGCCGGCTTCACAAGGGCTTAGGCTCTGTGAAAACAGCAAGAAAATCAGAAGTCAGAAAGTAGTTTCTCCACAGCGAACACTGTCACGTGCGGACAGGAGCACAGATGAAGTTCACTTCTAAATGGTGATTCTGCTTTTACTGGGCAGATGGCCACTGCTTTTTGCTTGAGTGGGTTTAATGGTTCAATTTGTACCAGATACATTCCAGTAAGGCATTCTCTTTTATGAGTAAACTACAAACCTGTGTTTAAAAATCTGTCTTACTTCACATCTGAGTAATTGTTTCCTCCCTCTTAACTAGCTCATTTCTATCAGAAATTCCATATTTCAAGGTTTGAAATACCTGAACAATATATATGTTACCTGTATTACTTTGCAAGTCCAATAGGATAAAATGCAGCATCCTGGTAATTTTGAGAATCTTGGAGCAAAAATTTCACCAGTGGTTTTCAAACCATAAAAAGCTAACCCAGGAGGGTTATTGCTTCCAATGCAATTTCCACATCAGTCCTAACAATTATTTGGCTTGTACCTCCCACCAACACATATTATCTTGCCACTGCAAGTAAGTAGCAAAGTACCCCAAAATGGAAAGGGAAATCTGTAACCTAATTACTGTGGCCTGTTGGCCCCTTTATTCTCCAAATGGTATGTACTCTAAGGCCAGAGAATTTAGGCAGCCACACAGCTGTGTTCTCAGGCTTTGGGAACACGCAAACTTATTTTAAATGGAATCCAAGATTCAAAGTGCAGGAAAGTGATGAATCAATGCTGTAACCCACCCCAACAGAGCGCTCTGCTAAGGACTACGGTGAGAGACAAGGAAGCTATGTTTTCTGCCCTTCTGAGGCTTAGCAGCTAGCTGGAGGCAAGACAGGTACCTGAAAGGCTGGGCAGCAAAGCAAAAGATACCTTGTGATATCTAGTATATTACTTCTCCCCCTATTCACTTAAGACCCATTTACTGGGTAGCAGGCATCATAACACACCCTGCAAGGTTGAAACTAACCCACAATCTGGAAAAAGTCCATGTCAAAAGAGCTAAAACACACATGAGGGGTGGACTTCAGGAAATCTGAGGAGAGTGAGACCAGTGCGGGAGGTAGGACTTTTGCTCCATCTTTTAAGCTAATGAGGAGGTTGTGGCGGAATGTGCCTGATTAGAAAGAAGGGCCAGAGGCCTGAAGATGAGCAAGGGGATAATGTGGCCACACAGGTCTATTCACCACCTCCAGGGTGGAAGGTGGGTGTTGGGGAGCAGTGGGAGACCGTCAGGACAAGAAAGGTACCATGCGGGAGTGGAAAGAGCAGCCTTTGGACCAGGAAACGGGGCTTCTGGTACTTGCTCCTTTTCCAGCTGACTCAGTAGGACTTTGAAAGAGCCAAGACCTCTCTGGGTCTCAGAATCTTCATTTGTAAACTAGGCAAGCACAGGTCCTTTCCAGGCCCAAAACCATACGTGTTTATATTTACAGGTGGCTGTTCACAACGCAGCATAATACACTCACACAAGTAATACACACAGGTGTGCTGCATGAATTTTTAAAACATGCGGTACCTGACCATTTAGTTGGTGGCACTGACCTCTTTTCCTTAAGATTGTCAAATTTTAAAAAAATGACAACAGCCCACACAACAATAGCTGTCTGGGGTGAGGGAATCAAAATGATGTCTTTTTTTTTGCAAGGGGGCAGGTCAGATTGGCAAAAAGTGTATTTTTTTGGCGTGTCACAGAATTTTAGTTATTAGTTTATGTTTGCCATGAAATAAAGAAGGTTGAAAAATGGCTGCCACAGACAATCAACATTATGGTGCTTGTTCGTTTTCTTTAATTTGAAGAATGTCTACATTTAAGTCTTCTGACAAATATTCATGTTCAAAATGCTGGCAACTGATACCACTGACAAGAGAAATGGTAAATGGGAGGCAGAAAACAGTGATGAAAAGAACTGTGGTTCAAGGGTCCAATCATAATAAGGACACATCCGAAACTGCACATTCTCAGTATCAATGCTCCAGGAAATTATTTTCATAAAATCTTTCTAAAAGAGTTTTGCCAGTGCGTATTAATGACCCTCAGGCCCTCCTATCCTCATTGGATCCAGGAAAAGGGAATGATCTCTATCTGTCCAACAAAGCAACTTCAATCCAAGAACTGGTGACTGCCCGAGGAGGAGACCCCCGTGGCTTCACAGTGTGCCGTAGAGCTAGAAAGACAAGGCACGCTAGAGAGACAGCCTCTGGTCTAGGACAACCCTTCCCTGTAATCTTTAAGCCAATAGGCTTGTAGGCTTAGTAAGAAGAAAAATACCAAGTGCAACACTTATTTTTCATTTAACTGTCACCTAGTTTTTTAAGGGTAATTTAAAAAGAAATTATAGAGGTAATTTAAAAAGAAAGTTTGGTACTTGACTATTCTCAGTAGGTTGAAAAATAAGCGTAATTTAAATTGCCTTAATAACATAAAGGATGATCTGCAAGGCTCTGCTGTTCTGAGGCCGCCTCATGGGTAGAGGTGGCTGCAAGTGAAATCGACTGTGGACACAGGTACAAACAGAGAGGGCACAGTTTGGGGGCTGAAAGTATCACTTGGTCCTCTGGGGAACAAGGCGAAAGGTGGAGAGGCCCATCTGTAGCTGAAGGAGGGATGGCCTGGGACTCCTTGCGCAAGATCAGGCCCAGCCCAGGCCAGACAGGAAAACGGCAGTGCACCCGGGAGCCTGGGGTCTGGGCAGCCAAGCAAGGCCCCGGGGAACAGGGAGCTAGCTGGCACCTGCCCAGATAGGGCCACCAGGGGCCTACATGCCCACTCCTCCTCCACACAGGGAGGCCCCCTGGCCTGCTGGGTAAAGGGACCCCTGCTCATCTCTGACCAGACTGTCTCAAGGCAGCAGGGCCCAAGCTGGGGCCGGCAGGCTGGCTCACCATCGCTAAGGCAAGCTGCACTGTACTGCAGAGAATGTCTTAACACCTCTTATCTGTGCATTTTTAAATAGGATTTGGTTTTACAAAAAGTAGAAAAGAGGCTTTCAAGACTCCATTTTTCCACCTTAATGATGCAGAAGCAACAGTGAATCCGGTCAAAACCAACCATGGTAGGAAGGTCTAATTTCACCTAAAAATCAAGTGCATCTTAACAGTTATCCCTTGATCCATTTAAATTCAATAAAGCAGCTGAGAATTGCCAGCAGGCATTCTAATCTGTTAATACTCTACCTTATAAACAAAAATCAATATCCACATTGTGGATAATGAACTAGCTCTAGCCTTAGTTTCATTTAAAAAAAGAAAAGAGAGAGAAGAAAGTAGTATTCTACTTCCAGTACAGGCAATCCTCCCAAGGTACTTAGGCCTTGATTGTTAGAAACGCAGAACTCCTTTTCCATTAGCAGGTTCGCGCAGCCTCTTCCAACCTAGCAGGGGCCTGCGCTGCACGCAGCACTACACAGGTTTACATCACTAGTAAACATCAGGTCCACCCCTTCAGCCACTGCTCCAGCTTCCCCTGCCATGAGGAAGGCCTGCTCGGGAAGAGTGCTACATCCTGAAGGAAAAAGGTCTTCAAAAGCATCAACACAATTAGAATTTTGCTTTATAGATTGCTAGATGGTTCTAATAATAAAACCCACATTCAGTTCACAGTAACACATTTAAAACCTGGTCATATCTCCAGCACAACTGCACAGGCCACGATGGAGGTTCACAAAAGATAATGCCAGTACCATCCACTGGGGGGAACTCAAGGAGACAACAGATGGACATCATATAATACCATCTATATGAAAGCAAAAGCCCCTAAGGTAATGAAAACTCAGGGTAGGTATGCCCAAATCAGATGGGGCTAATCAAGTAAAGAAGTCTGAGAATAGTTTTTTTTTTTTTTTTAGCAGAGAAATCATTATGTGACTTAGAGGGAAGAGATGTGGAGAAAAATATATTGCAGATGCGAAACAACAGCACAGGGAAAGGCACGAGATGGGAACAGTCGGATCAGAACAAGACGGTCACAAACAACTAGTTACGCTACAGCTGAGGGGCTGCGCTAGGGGCGTGGGAGGAAAACTAGTATTTGAGTTGAAGGTCAGGGAATCAATCTGTGGCTTAAAATCTTTAAAGGCTAAGTGTTTTTATTTACATACATTTAAACCTTAGGGACCAGAACCACAGCAGGTTCCTGAGAAGTCTGAAATCTGTGTGTAAATATTTGGTTAAAGTTCGTAAATGCCTCAAGCCTAGAAGACTGTGGTACCCCAAATTCAGGAGGATGAGATGAGGGTAGAGGCTGTGGTCACAAAATAGTACATTTCAAAAGGTGATGCTCAAGGAGTGAAATGTTAAAAGATATTCCTTATTCAGTTTTTATTTTTGCAACCATTTTAAAGTTTGAAATTATTTCCAAATTAAAACAACACAATAACAAAAAAGGCAGCATTCCTAACCACTGTTTAGCTTTGGCTTTGTTGTCATATACCGCCTCCTCCCACCTCCAATCAACTCCACCTGTCAATTATCAAGCCCAGTTACAGGTAGTAACAGGAGGAAGCCAAAGTTTTAGCATTCCTTGAATTTTTTAAACTTTATTTTGAAATAATTATAAAGTTTCAGGCAGTTGCAAAAGTACTACAGAGAGATCCCTATGTACCTTTTACCAATCAATCATTCCTTAAATTTTAAAGTCAAATAAATTCCAAGTGGTTAAGAAATCAGGTTTTAACCACAGACTCCTAATTCGCCCCTATCCATTCTTCTCTATCCATTCCCTCTACTCTTCACCCAAACACAGACCCTGTAAGGAAAATGCATTCCAAGTGGCAGAGTGAAACTTCCTCATATAAGCACTTTCTAATAATCTTTCTAAAGGTCTTTAATCGTTAAATATAGGAAAGCGTCATCAATAGATACTTCCCAGGCAACTCACCCAAAAGTTCAAAATGGTCAATAAACGAACAAAAACAATTCAACTTACTAAAAACAACAGAGAGTTGGAAAACAAATCAATGAAACAATTTTGGTCATCAAATTCCATCATTAAAATATAATGTGTGATGCTGTCAAGGACACATTGAGAGAAATCTTCTATGACATCAATGGTTGGAACATAATTAGTAAAAACTTTTCTGAAACCAATTTTGCAGTAACTACTAAGTACATTCATAATGTTCACATCGATATACACACCAGGTCAGTGGGGGGAGGGCGGAGGGCATTAATGCTAGTTTTTGCTATACGATAGGCTTATCAGTAATTTTTATTTTCTACTTTTAGATATTTCTAAATACTTTTATAACCTGGAAAAATTACATGTAAAAAATGCACATCAGTCTTTAAAATAAAATCATTATCTTCAGAATACAGAAATGCATGAGCCTATCCCCCACATCTTACCCAGAGAAAAGTAAAGCACAGAAAAATTCATTTTTATATAAAATAAATAACATCATATATATGTATGTATGTGATCTGTTTTTATATTCAAGATTAAATAGAAAAGCATCAATGAGGTCTTTGGCTCCAGTTCTACAAACTCAGCAGGAGTCTAACCTTTTGCAAATTATTCACCCCAAGCCAGCTTCTGTCTCTCAGTCTGTACAAGGGCAACGGCAAAACGGTTCAGAAGGTTAAATCCCAGCAGTGTGTGTAAAGCCCTGAGCATGGACCCTGGTACAGAGCAAGCATTCCCTAAATGTTAACTGTTCTTGAAAGCATTTCCTCAAGTCAAAAAAGCTTCTTTTACACACAACTTTAAATAGTTATATAAAACAACTACTCCATAATCTAACCATTTCGGCACAGGATACTATGAATTTTTTGCTGTTACACACAATACTGTAATACTTTATGATGCTATATATATCCTTTGTCTCTGATTATTTCCTTAGGAAGTATTTTTAGAAGTAAAATTATAGGATTGAACAGTGCATATATAAATTTTCAGCTCAATTTTTTTAATCTACAATATCAAGGTAATCATAAAGAACTTCAAAAACAGATGTAGAGAAAAAGTGAAATTTTCTCCCGCTCCCCCCAAAATCAACTGTTCAGAATGTATCCTTCCAGTCCTTTTACATGTATTTACAAATACACGCGAACACACGAAGCTGTTTTTGTTTTCAGTGTTAAATGAGATCACACAATACGTAGTGCCCTGCAGTTTGTTTTTCACTTACTATTTCTTGAACCTCGTCTTACGGTACACACATACATCAACAGGTACATACACACACTTTTTACACACAGTACAGATATATCATCGTCTTCTTGATTATTCCTTTGTTGATAGAAATTCCGGTTTCTTCCAATCTTCACTATTAGAAATCATGTTGCCTTGAAAAGCCCACCATGTAAACCTCCCGCACTGGGCAAGTCTGTCTGTGGCCCGCATTACTGGATGGGTCAAAGAAAGTGCATATTTACACTTTGTCTTGCCAATTAGTCCAGTTTACCAATGTACACTCCTACCAACTGTGTATAAAGTGTCCATCTTGAACCCTTGTTAAGACTGAATGTTATTTTTAATTATTGCCCATCTGATGCATGGGGAAATGGCACCTCAATGCTTTGATAATCATTTTAAGTTTTTCCCCATCTGTTTCTCCTCTTATGTTAACTTGTCATCCATATTTCTTGCTCAAGGTTTTTTCTTATTCACTTTATGTATCATGAACAATTAACACTTTCTCTATTGTATGTGTTGTATTTTCCACCATTTCTGGCAACTAACTGCTCAGATGGTGGCAGAATCAGTCGCTGAAACTACATACCAAGTGAAGCCATGAGGCAGCAGGGGCAGGAGCTCTGAGGGCCTAGACACTCACGCGCCAGTGACGGAGCTCAACCACGTCACCTCCCTGGGCCTTGGGTTCTCTCACTGTAAACTGAGGGGACCCTCCTCTACTGTCTTCGAGGAATTTTACAGGAAGCTCTAAATTCTCTAAGTTTATGATTCCACGATTCAGTTTCCATGGAACAGAACCTATGTAGAGTCCTACTTTTCCATTTCGCCCCAGAGAAATCCTTGGCAGCTGCTCAAGTGAAACAAAGGAAACTATAGTGCACTTGAACTGATTAATGTGCCGAAGGCAATTAAGTAAAGATATTTTTCTAATGATATTGAAACAGTTCATCTCATATTAACAAATGTTTCTAGACCTTCCGGACTTGAATTGCTTATTTAGCCCAGCTGTAAAAACATTCCTTACTCCTGGTCACAGGCGTCTGTCTACTTAATGAGAGTATCTAAGAATGAGATGAAGACAGTC